>JAMKQA010004914.1:0-21695 GCA_024699735.1 Posidonia australis | reverse complement strand
TTTATGGTTGTATTTTATTCATGATATATGTGTATTGATAGAGAATTGTTTAGCACATTTATTTACAATGTTTTAAGTTTAATTAAAAATTTATTTTCTTCAAAAAAATGAAAATAAGTTGGAGGACCCATTAGACCCAGGACCCGGACCCAGACTCGTTATCTTTATAAGTCTGGGTTTGGGACCCGGACCCAGACCCAGACCCAGACCCAGACCCAGACTTATGAAATAAGATGGGTTTGGGTTTGAGTATAGGTAGACCCGACCCAGACCCAGACCCGTTGCCACCCCTACTTGGCGGGCCTGCCCGTTAGGCCTGGCACGGCCCACAGCCCACGATGAGCCTAGCCCGGTCCGACCCACGTAATCTTTTCCTGGCTCCAGACCGGCCCGACCCGATTTCCATGTCTAGGTGGTGGTGGTGGTGGCGGTGGCAGTGGTGGTTTGATCGGCGAAGGGACCGCGGGGATGGGGTTAGGAAGGGGAAGGGTGGAAATTTTGTATGTGGGTCCAGAATAAATACAATACATAAAATTATTTTGTATGTGGGTGGGAAAGTTATTCCATAAAATTATTTTGGTACATGCCTGCATACAATACATTTACTATTTTTGTATAAAAATAATGCATATTTAATATAATGCATTCATGTTTCAAATTAAATATATATTTTGATAATCAAATTATTTAATATTAATCTACATATTGTTCACTCATTATGTTATGATTATTTTGATATGGAATATACGAAGTCTAGGAAGTAGCACTAGACGTAAAGAACTTATGAATTTAACTCACATGTTAGAGAAAGATTTCCTCGTAATTAACGAAACTAAAATTGATTCCTTCACCCATTATACTTTAAAAACCATTGAAGATGGTAGGCTTAACAGGTAGGAGTATCTATCTTCCTAAGGTTTATCTGAAGGCATCCTGATGGACTGTGAATCTGTGATGATGCATCATCTTCCAAATTAGAGGTATATCATAGTAATTTTTCTCCATCCATCAAATTTAAAAATCATTCAAAATCTTTTGAATGGTATCTCACAGAAGGATACGAACCTTATGTTGCATCGCCAAAAGCTTAATTTCTAACAGAACTAAGACACCTATAGACCTTTGTAGGTGATAAATGGACTATTAGCAGAGATTTCAACATAATTAAATTCAGTCATAAAAGATCCAATAAATCTTATTATACTCCTTAATAGCGAACTTTAATAATATCTTTGCTAATACTAACCTTATTGACTTGACTTCAAACAACTCCTCCTTCACTCGATTAAATTTTTAGGAAGAAGAAATATTAGTAAAGTTAAATCGTTTTTTAATCTCTCCTACTTGAGAGTTTCATTTCTTTAGTATAATTTTAACTTGTCCCGATTCATATCTCAATCTATCTCAATAATAAACCGTCAAGGGTGAGGACCTTTCTCTTTTAGATTTCACAGATCTTGGTTATATATTGAAGGTTTTGAAAATCTAGTCTAGGATTATTGAAACTCCTTTTCCTTTAACGCAAACCTCGTAACTAAACTCTTCTTCAAAATCACAACTACTAAAGCTGCTATTAAGTCCTGATTACTCGCACACAGAGATAATCATAAAATTATTTTGATCTATGCATGTGTACAGTGTATTAATCTTTTGTATAAAAATAATACATATTTAATATAATGTATTCATGTTTAAAATTAAATATATATTTTGATAATCAAATTGCTTAGTATTAATCTATAGTTTTTTCACTTATTTCAACTCGTATTCTGATATTTAAACAAGGGTAAATGCTGACGTGGCATGAGACAAACATGTGCCATGCTTGTTCCTAACCATGGATGATTAGATTTCCATTCATAAAAATCTAGAGATGAACGGGTTTTTTTTTAAAACTCCTGATTAGAAGGTCATGTATCTTGACTTCTAACTTCCTGTCAAATTTGTAGATCATAAGTTGTAATTAGGGGTACAAATTGATACTTTATATTTGTAAAAATATATATATATTTCTTTATGAGTGGATATAGTTATCCACCTTAGAGCGAATACAGATACGGATACGGATATCGAAAATGAATACGAATATAGTTTTTAAAATTTAAATGAATATAGATACGGATACGTCTTTTAAATTTTCAACGGATATGAATATAGATATGAATAATTTACGGATATCTATATGTATGTATGTATATATATATATATATATATATATATACAACTTTTTATATCTCAACATCGAACTATTAGATTAAAAATCTAAATCACTAGATATGATCGAAACTATTTAAAATGCTTGTATATAAAAAATCAAATGATTTTGAAATTCTTAGGTATTAAATTGAACATGTACTTATTATAGTTCATAGAGAACTATTGAATTTGAATATGAATAAATATATATGTTATGAGTTTCTCAATGATATTGATTTTGGTATGTACCTGATCTAAATGATGTATATTAAAATCTATGGATTATATTTTAGTTTTGAAATTTATAATTTAAAGATCTAGTGATTTTTATTTTAAACCGTTAAATTTGTATATAAATAGATATGGACATTAGGAATTTATAAATGATGTAGATTTTGACATGTATTTAATTCAAATAATGTAGATTAAGATGCATTGATTACATTTTGATTTTGAAACTTATAACACGTAATTTTGAAAATTGTCCATAAAATGCTCAAATAAGGACAGTCCATAGCTGAACCTTTCCTTATACATGTATAGATATATATTAAATATTTAATGTTAAAAACTAAAAATCAAATACTAGACTTATTTTCTCTTCCTTGGACTATATGTTGAGTTTTCATGCTACAATACTTCATGACATGTCATGATGTCATCCAACAAGTATTTTGATCTTTGAAACAAACGTCATGGTAATTCTTTGTAAATTAGAATTATGTCATTTATAAGTTTTTTACTTCTTGATGTTTTTCCTTTCAAAAATTCTGTATCCAGTTTACAAAAAATTTACCAACTTTAATTAACAAAATATGTTGCAAAATGTGATTTTCTTTATTAATCATTAATTAATTATATATCCATAGAAGTAGAATATCAAGATTTGGATTCATAACTTCATCTCTTTTTGAAAAAAGTAAATTCAACTTATCGTTGTGTCTAATTTATTTTTATTTTTGATATATATTATTTTCATTTCGTACATACTGAATAACTTAAAATATAAAAATATATGAAATTCTTATTAATGATTTAATTAATTATGTAATGTACGTATCATCATATCCATTTTTATATCTGATTCTTTTTTTCTGTTTCGTATCTATATCTGTTTTTTAAGAGTATGAATATGTAACTTTTTCAATTAATCAGTAACAACACGTATTTAAAAAATTCGAGAAGGTTCAATTTAACAATTTGGGAAAAAAAAAACAAAAAATAATATAAAAAGGGATTTCAACATAAGAAAACATAAGAGGATGGTAGCTGTAACTGGAGACCATGAGAAGTATGAGTCAACAAGAAGGACAATGAAATCCACTGTTTTACATGAAACTAGATATCTACAGTCAATAGCTTTTCAAACATGCACCCCTGCTAATAAAGACAAGGACATATAAAAAAAAAACCCAAGTTGCTGCTTAATAATCCACTCTGCAGGTTCTAAAACTGTAAGATACTCACCCTGACTTTTCTGTAACAATTAAAATAAAAATAAAAAATAGAACAACCAAATACACAAATCTTCCACTGGGGGTTGGTTGGCTTCTCAGTTCTTTTACTTATCTGATAAACGACAGGAATCTATGAAAAGATAAAGCAAGTGGGTTCCAAGTCCGAACACCAAAACTGCTGGTTATGAGATATTTTTTTTATCTATCAATCACATAAAAAAAAGAAAAGTTATTGCTCGGATGAACCTCGTAGATTTCTATCTGGTAAATGAGGTCTCTGTAGGTTATTTGAAATAATCTGTTGGTAGATTAGATTGCCAAAGAATAGAAAGGTTATTTGAAATGAGGTCTCTGTAGTTCTATGAGTAGCCCAGATTACAACTTATTCAAAGGCATGATGTGGAACTGTTTCTGTTCTAATCCTATTAATCTTGACATAATATAATTACACGATCTATGATACAATAATCTGATAAAATTTAGTAATAATTTTTTTAATTATTTTAAAATATTTTATGATTCATGATTAATAAACATTACTTTATTTTGACAAGTTTATACATAATTATTATCTGATTTAATATGATTGGTACTTACTGAACTTAGTTAATATTTGTTTGATATTAATAATAGATTATTAAATATATTATTATTAAATTAAATACAAATATATTTTATATATGTTTAAAATTATTATATTATTGATAATTAAATATAATATTTCTAAAATATAAGAAATGTTTGTAAAAAAATGATAAACACTACTAAACCAGACACGATAAACTCTAAACAAATACAAAGAATAACACATTCGTGTGGACAACATAAGCTAAAAAATACCTCCTTCGAAAAGAGGTAAAAAAAACATAAGCTAAAAAACAAGAAGGAAGCTGGAACTTCTGTAGGAAGATAACCTTCTACAACATCAACTGAGATTTCCATAAAATCCAAATCCTCTAAAAGCTGTCCAAAACCCTGTAAATCGACACCTCCTCTTATCTCTTGGAATAGAAAAGCGAAAAAAAGGGTTAGTCTTTGTTTGTTTTTTTGTCTTTCTTCTTTTGGATCCAGCAGCTCTAATCCTTTGCCGATGGTGGGCAGGAAGGGGGGTCCCAATTCCAAGTCCTCCTAGTCCTCCTCCGCTTCTCCTCCCTGAAGCCACTGGCCCTAGTATAATTCAGAGGAAGGTGATCCGTAGTGATGGTTGAGGACCATCGCTCTTCCGCCAGAGACAACCTTATCAATGCTGGAGCAGGTGCAGCTGCAGGTGTGTGGGGGTGCTTTTTTGTGGTCTGTTCCTCCCAAGTTAACCTGCTCTTAGGGGAAAGTTTGTTTCTTTCTGAGTTATTGTGGTGGGAATTGTAGTTTTTGGGATGAAAATCGCTTTTTTGATGTTGGTTTCTTTTAATTTTTTGTTTTTTATCCGATCCCGTAATCAAGGTGGAGTCTTGTGATTGGTTTCGATATCTCTTATATTTCAGCTGGGCTCTCGTTCAGAGTAAAGCAAGAAAGTGTTTTTTTTTTTGGAAGGTGATTGTTACAAATGATATATTATAGAAGAAAAATTGGAAGCGGCTAGTTTTAATTATGATTCTACTACTTCTAGTCTGAGTGCCTTTTTTTTAGTGAAGGGAAGTGTGGAATGGATTTTTCTGATTTCTAAACTTCCACTGCGAACTCATGAAAGTAGTAGCTTTTTTTTTGTTGTTGGTGCGGGTGAGTTTTCTCATATTCTTCTTTGATTTGATTCTCTAGAAATGATGGGAGCTATTTCGTTTAGCAATGGTTCTGTAGCTGTCATGTCTTGTGCGATCTTTCTCAGAATAGTTTAGTGCTGAGAGCACAAACTCTGTGTGTTTTTTTTTTAAATTTGTGAAGAATTTCTGCAGGGGCAATTGCTGCTACCTTTGTGTGCCCTCTGGATGTGATCAAGACGAGACTTCAGGTTCATGGGCTGCCCAGCATTGCCTCGTCTGGCCACAGAGGTACACTCTGACATTCCTCCTATGCTAAATGTTAGAGCTAAAGAATCTAAATAGAGCACTAAGGGCTATAACCACACCGCCATGATAAATGGATATCCATTAACTCTGAATGCAGAACGTAAAAAAGAAGAAGAAATGTCTATCAAGCCATCAAGGCAGGAAAGACGAAATGCAAAGAGACCAAGAGGTGCAAAGAGAAAGAAAGGAGAAGATGTGTGTTATTTGTTACTTGGAAGTAGAACAACTCATTTTGTTATCAATTAGTGATACTTCATTGCCTGTGAAACTTATCCTCTGCCCCTACATTTTGACAACAGACATTTCAAACTGGCAAAAATCAATGAAACTTGTTCATAAATCCTAAAGATGAAAGAAATTTCTAAACTCTATCAGGAACACTTTTTCCCTGTCTCACATCACACTGAACAGCATGTACAACTTCACCAGGTGTTGTATTATTATTGTAAAAGAAGGATATAAAACTTGAGTACATGTGGTGGACTCCAGATATTCATGATGATATTGCCAATCTTTGTATGTCACAGAAATAGAGGAATGAATTTCTTATTATCATAGGTGTAGAGCGAAACCCCTCCTATTAAATTAAATTACAATGTCGTGCCAAAGGTTTCTACATGTTGAAGTCCATCTTCATCCAATATGGACTTCTTTCTATCATCAGTGGAATTTTCATTCTCAGTTCCAAACTCTTATAGACATCATTGTTTCTAGTCTATTCCTTAATCTATTAAACTGGAAACATCTGGAGTTTACAGCAGAAAGATAGACCAAAATGAGTTGGTTAATTTAGAGAAATTGATCAGCTAATTCTTTTTTTCTATATTTGGTGTTTGGCATGCAGGATCCATACTTGATATTCTTACTCTTCTTTTTTAAACCAGGCAGTCTGATAATATCAAGCTTAGAACAAATAATAAAAACTGAAGGAATCAAAGGAATGTACCGTGGCCTTTCTCCTACAATTTTAGCTTTATTTCCAACATGGGCAGTAAGTATTTTTATCTATATCATATAGCCATCTGTAGTGGTTTTCCTGCTTCATATACCCATCAAAAATTTAAGCCATTTTTTCCCAAGAACTTATAAGATTTTTTCCAAAGGTATGTGTCTAAGAATTCTAGGTAAGCAATTACGTTTTCAAATAGTAGGATCTTTACGTGTCTAAGAATTTGAACATGAGCAGTCTGATAATATCAAGCTTAGAACAAATAATAAAAACTGAAGGAATCAAAGGAACGTATCGTGGCCTTTCTCCTACAATTTTAACTTTACTTCGAACATGGGCAGTAAGTATTTTTATCTATATCATATAGCCATATGTAGTGGTTTTCCTGCTTCATATAACCATCTAAAATTTAAGCCATTTTTTCCCAAGAACTTATAAGATCTTTTTCCAATGGTATGTAAGAATTCTAGGTAAGCAATTACGTCTTCAAAGGGTAGGATCTGTAAGGAACTCAGATGCCCTTAAAACTATGACAAATAATGTTCCTTACTTTTTAATTTTTTTTAAAAGATTAAAATCAGATATACGGTCTCATTACCATCTTAAACTATCTTTTCTCTAATTTCACACTCATTGGAGTGCCATCAATTACCTATCCAGAAGGTTTTGCAACTCAATCATATGTGTTGAAATAAGTAATTGTTGATGTTATTGAGAAATAAAGATCTTCAACTTTTATTAGATAGAGAGAGTTACATATATATAGAGAGTTAAAGAATATCCTCTACTAAATGGATATCCAATAACCCACTAATCCATATACTCAATAAAATTATAACTCTAACACTCTCCCTCAAACTAAAACATACACATCAAGAATACCCAGTTTGGTACATAGAGATTTGAGTAACCCAATATTCAGACTCTTTATGAAGACATCAGCTAACTGTTTAAATGAATGAGTATGTGGGATAGAGATGATCCCTTTCAATACCATATCTTGTGCATAGTGATAGTCAACTTTGATATGCTTGGTACGTTCATAGAAGATAAGATTGTTGGCAATGAAAATGGTCGTCTGATTGTCACAGAACATTGACATCAATACCTTAGGTGATAAGTAAAGATCAGAAAGAAGGGATCTAATCCACACCATCTCGCATACGGTTTGTGTCATGGACTTGTATTCTACCTCTGCACTGGAATGTGGCATCACATTCTGTTTCTTGTTCCTCTATGTGACAAGGTTTCCTTCTATATAGGTATTGAAGCCAGAAGTAGGTTTTCTATCCCTTCGATCTCCTGCATATCCTGAGTCTGAGTATGTCACAATATTCACATCGCCATTCCTTTGATAGATCTGATCTTTTCCTGGAGAACTTTTCA
The DNA here is from genome assembly GCA_024699735.1 of Posidonia australis. Taxonomy (NCBI): domain Eukaryota; kingdom Viridiplantae; phylum Streptophyta; class Magnoliopsida; order Alismatales; family Posidoniaceae; genus Posidonia; species Posidonia australis. The sequence goes on along the minus strand of JAMKQA010004914.1, from coordinate 13,704 downwards.
CATAGGAAAGGACCCGCAAAGTTCTACTCCAGTGTACTTTCCTTGGTTCGTGCATGAATTGACTTAGTAAATTAACAGCATTGTCAAATAAACGAGCTTGTCAATCAACTTCCTATACCGACGTAGGTCATCCAACAGTTCAGAACTGGTATCTCAAAGCGGTGGTGGCTGCTTAATAAGGGTATTCTCTGATTTACATCCCAAGAGTCCTGTCTCTTGAAGAAGATCAAGTGCATATTTTCTTTGGGATAATATCATTTTTCCACTAGCATAGGCAAACTCGATATCGAGGAAATACCTTGGTTTGTCCAAATCCTTAATGATAAAATGAGATGCAAGGTATGCTTTCACTTCTTTAATGCCTCATTGGTCACTGTCAGTCACCAGAATATTATCTACATAGACCACAAGTGGTACACATCCCTGATCAGATCTCCAGTAGAAGACTGAATAATCTACAACACATTTTTGAAAGCCTCCATTCAACACTACTTGACAGAATTTCTCAAATCATGCTCTAAGACTCTGTTTTAGGCCATAGATTGCCTTCTTGAGCTTGCATATTCTGTCCTCCTCCTAAGCGACATACCTTAGAGGTTACTCTATAAGGACAGTTTCTGTAAGATCACCATACAAGAAGGTATTTTTTACATCTAGCTAACATAACTCCTAGTAATTATTTATAGCCACAGACAGAATAATTCTGATAGAATTAAGGCGAGCTACTAGAGAGAAGGTCTAATCATAGTCAATGCCATAAGTCTGTGTGAACCTTCGAGCTATCAATCTGGCTTTGTATCGATCAACTGTGTCGTCTGTTTTGTATTTGACAGTATAAACCCAACAACAGGTGATTACGTAAGCTCCCACAGGTTGAGTCATCAACTCCTAAGTGTCACGTGTTGCCAAGACGGTTACTTCTTCATCCATTGTTGCCTTTCATTGGAAAAGTAAAAGTGCTTTCTAATGATTCCTGAAAATAGATTGAAAGGAAAGAGACAAGACAAATGTACGAAATTGTAGATGTAGAAAATCAGAAGTAACAAAATTAGAGATAGGATGAGTGATGGAGGAATGATTGCCTTTTCTTAGAGTAATGGGCAAATGCAAGTCACTTGGAGATGAATCTGCATTCAAGGAAGAAGTTGGTTTTGCCACTAATGGAGGTGGTGGTCTCTGACGATGTTGATATACTTGCAAGGGAGAAGAGTCTGCTGTGGTTGGGTGGATGACAGTGGGTAGAGGAATAGACTCAACTACCGACGGTGGAGGAGTACACTCCCCCTCAATACCAGAATCACTAAAGTATGTCAAGGACTCAAAAAAGATGACATCCGTAGACACAAAATATCTACCAAAAGGTGAATGAAAACACCGATATCGACGTTGAACTCTGGAGTTTCCTAGAAAAACACATTTGATTGTCTTGGGAGAAAGTTTATGAAGTCCAGGTGAGAGGTCCTGGACAAATGCTACACAGTTAATGACCCTAGGAGGCAAGGAAAACAAAGTGGTATTTTTCTGAAGACGTCGAAGGAGAATTTCACCTCGGAGAGGGGTAGAAGGCATTCTATTGATGAGGCATGTGGCTGTAAGAACCACATCCGACCATAAGTGTTTGGGGACCTTCATGTGTATCATGATGGTACGTGTGACATCAAGAATGTGTCTGTGCTTACATTCTACCACCTCGTTCTGCTGGGAAGTCTGAGTACACGTGGTTTGATGTATAATGTCTAACGATACACAATAAGATTCAACTTTGTTTTGAATAAATTCCAATACATTATCAGTACGCAAACATTTGGGGTAATATAAAATTATTTTTTTATTTCTGAAATAAAAACTTTGTGTACATAAAAAATGTGACCATGGTTTTTTAACAGATATATTTAAGACACTCTAGAGAAGTTATCAATAAAAACAATATAGTATTGGTGACCTGACACAGATGAGACTCTTGAGGGATCCTATATGTCACAATGCATTAACTCAAACAAGGTAAAACTGGATGCAAGACACAACTGTCTAAAGGAAACACGATGATGCTTTTCCAACTGGCACGATTTACACTCAAATTTGGAAACGGTTACCTATGGCAATGCCTGTTGAAGTTTTGGGTGAAAAGGGTGACCCAACTGGTAGTGTCACAGTGAAGACGACTTTGAAGTGAAAGCCACAAATGTTAATCACTGAGGTATCTCGTTACTGACCAGTAGGTACACACCATTTCCATGCTCATGGCTCAAACCAATCCTCTTTTCCTTCCGTAAATCTTGAAAAGTGCAGTGAAAAGGAAAAAAAGTCACACAACAAAGCAGTTGTTTGGTAATTGCACTAATGGAGAGAAGATTCACAGAAAAGTCAGACATATATAATACTTTATCGAGAGAGAACTGGAAAGAGGCATGCACAACCCTTTCTTCAGGAACTGAACAAGATCGACAATCAACAATGATTAATTATCTAGTATCGATAATTGTGATAGACGAGTAAAAAGGGTTTTTGTACATAACATGTGGGAAAAGGCACCAGAATCAATTATCCAGGAAGAATTCCTGGAAGTCAGGAGAGTACTAGTACCTGTAGAAGTGGAGTAAGAGGTAGTGGTGATAGAGTCAGTGGCCTATAGTTGTAGGAACTTGTCATAATCAACCTGTGAGATGGTGTCTATCTGCTCCTCACTAGTGGAAGTGGTTGGTGTGGATTCTGTAGTAACATATGCAGACGAAGAAGAGGAGGGTTGATCATGTAAGTTTCAACATCTTTCAATACGATGACCTGTCCTGCCACAATGGATGCATTGAGGCCGTCCTCTAAAATCTGTACGGCCACGACCATAAGAACTACCATGCCCTCGCTTACGTTTGGCTGCCATAGCAGATTGCTCGAAGACTGAAGGAGTGACTGTGGAAATGCGTAGAACCCAAGCAAAGGTAGTTTACAGATCTAGCACACTGTTAGCCCTTAGGATCTGTCCTCTAATCTGAGAACTGAGCTCAGGAGACAGACTGAAGAGATAGATAGTCACTGTAATCTCCTATCGATACTGTCTCATTTGTGTAATGTGAGTCGTCAAGGGTTGATGCACTTCAAGCTCGTCTAGTAAAGAACGCAGTAATGTGAAGTGTTCTGGAACAGAACAATTTTCCTGACGAAGAGTGAACAGTTGCTTATATATCTTGAAAATTCTAGATATATTTTTCTCATGATCATAGGTAAGGCGAAGAGTATCCCAGATCTTCTTAGCAGGTTTCAACATCATAACTCCTCTAACCACAGTGAGCTTCATACTGTTGACTATCCAGGAAAAGATGGTGGCATCATCTGCAAATCAGTCATTATAAATCATATCCTTGCTATCTAGAGGAGGCTTGGTAAGAGGATTGATTTTCCGATGTGCAATGATGAAAGTCTTGAAACTTTGAACCCAAAGTAGATAGTTTTGGCCATTTAACTTTTCAGAAGTGCCACTAAGGCTCTTGATTAATGATTCACGTGCAACCATGATAAAACATATAATATATATGATCTTATTTTGCAAGATAGAGGAGATAACATCCTGATTTGACATATATAGGGCTAAAACATAGCAAAAACAAGGCCGCCAGAAACATCCACACACAGTTTGAAGACACAAAATCGTGTAGATTTCACGTATCCACACCCACACGAAGAAGAAACAAGGCTAAAAGAGGTCTACGACATGACCTGGACGCTGGATGATGGCAAACAAGGGTTGAACAGCCTTTTGGCAAGACTGGGGTCACTGGAGACCCTGACGGCTACTGTAGGACCAACCGATAGTGGTTGTCGGGTTGACTGGTGCTTGCGGGAGGAGGAGGGGTGGTGGCAGGAGGGGGAGACTGTTGGAGGTTGGCAGTGGCGTGGGACTACTGGTCGGCGACGGATCCGGTGGCAGTGGCGGTTTCCAACGATGTGGTGGTCGACGATTGAAGATGGAGAGAAGAAATTAGGGTTTAAGGCCTGTGCTTTGGTACCATGTTAATGTTATTGAGAAATAAAGATCTTTAACTTCTATTAGATAGAGAGAGTTAAAGAATATCCTCTACTAAATGGATATCCAATAATCCATTAATCCATATACTCAATAAAATTATAACTCTACCGGTAATGATTTGATCTTTTTTAATCTGTCTCTAACTCACGAGTGCTTTACATTAATGGGTAAAATTTACTGAAATTTATTAAGAATTAGGAGCTTAAGATCAAGAGGTTATGATAATTCGATTGCAATGGAATTTGAACCACATATTCCTTAATGTTTAGGTGAAAAAAATGAAAAAACTTTTCTTACTCTTAACATACTGCTTACAGCCCAATGGGCCTCTATGCTTTTTGGTTGTCTGAGGGAATGGGATATGTGTCGGAGTCTGGTTGCACTTTATGATGTTTTTAGGGGTTCTCCTGTTGGAGGTGTAAACTAATGGTATAACTTTGGTGAAAATAGGTTTACCCCCTGAATGCACTAGAATTTTTCATTTGGTTTGTGTGCACCTTTTGCATAAATAAAGCAATTACAGATTTATAGTACTTTACTATATTTTTGCGTGTCATTAATCTAGCAACAACCTAATTTTTATGTAAGAGTTTCAATGTGACAGATAACCAAGGACCATGCTGACTGAGAAGTCTAGACTTGCATCATTCCAATGATGATAAAATCTGTAGAAAATCCAACTTCAACTAGTTCGTTGACATAAATTTTGCTTGTTTCTTAGTACACTACGTATCATAACCTGTGCATATCAGTAATTTCTGCTTGTTTCTTAGTTTCTTACATAATATAAATGCTATAACCTGTGCATATCAGTTTGGTCTTTAAGAAAGTAGTTGTGTCATTTTGCAGGTTTACTTCACAGTTTATAACAAACTGAAAGGGCTACTTCAGCCACATGGTTGGTTTACTTTATTTTTGTTATCATTTCCCATTGTTTTGTAGCATTATTTGCTCTTGAAGTCATGTTCAACTTATTAACAGTCTATATTATAGCTAACATTTCAATATTTTGGACATGTAGTGGAAGGTGAAAACCCACTCTCTATTGGTGCAAACATTATAGCTGCCTCAGGTGCTGGGGCTGCAACAGCTGTATCTACAAATCCTCTGTGGGTTGTGAAAACTAGACTTCAAGTATGTGTTAGCAACAATGGTATTTGAATTATTGTCTATTTTATTTTTCCCAATGAATAAATTTATTTTGCCACGGGTTAATTCACCTTTTTATCATTTATTATTCCAAGGTGTAAAACCTTTTTACAAGCAAGTCTCATCATGAAAACATTTAATAGGGACACTCAGTTAGAACCAATTTGAGATGATTGATTCCCAGCAGTGAATTTCATTGTTAGATGGTTTGCCCATGGTCAAAGAAGAGCTTTAGGTGCACCTGTAAGAAAGAGAGAACTAGTATTGACTTATTGTTGAGAAAGATAGAAAAGGTTGACCTAAAATCACATAGTTAGAAATACTAAAGAGTACTAAAACATTCATAATTTTACAAAGGAAGAAGTGATGGAAAGAACAGACTGTTGTTATTGTGTTTTGTATTCCATTTTTATCTTTCTCATGGGAGAAGTCATTATATGGAATTTAAATGCACAACACATTAACAGCTCACAATTTTGCATCCTAGATCAAGATAATTGGAGTTGTTTTATGATTGTCTCCAAAATATTCTTATCTTCATATGGTGCAGCATCTCTAAACTCACACAAGTCTTCCCAGGATCTGTAGAATTCTTTGTTGTTGATGAACATTTGCTACTTTCAACCAAGAAGAGAAGTTTCTTAATCAAAACAGGGATAAGTTCCTCCAATGGGTAGTTTTAGATTTTCTGTTACTTGGACATATTGTCTGATGTGACAAGACAGGAAGTCTGTAGTCACTTGAGTTCGTGCCATTTTTCTGTCATCGTTTCTTGCATAACTGCTTGTTTACTTCTCATGCATGTGAAAGTGCGAGTCGTATTTAGCAAGAACAATATTCTGGGGTCATGCTAATTCATACATGATATCATGTTAACAACAATATATCATTAATGGAGAAGGAAATCATTTATTTGCTTTAACTATATAATCTTGATTTTTGAGTCTATGTTCGCGTCATTCTCAGTCTGTTCCTTTTGTAGACACAGGGAATGAGGTTGGGAGTTGTGCCCTATGGAAACGTGTTTTCTGCTTTGAAAAGGATTGCTCGTGAAGAAGGTATCCGAGGATTGTATAGGTTAGTTAGACAAAAGTGTTTATGTTCTTTACTAATTCATTGTCTACTTTTCTTTCGGGGAAGTATGTGAAAGGCCTCAAATAAAATAAACTGTTTTTATATGAATCAAGTGACACTTGTATGGTCTGAATTACTTATTTGCATATTTGAATATATGACCAAATATTTTTTGCACTGTTGTTTTTATGGTAAACAGGGGCCTCTTGCCTTCTATAGTAGGGATTAGTCATGTTGCTATTCAATTCCCAACGTATGAAAGGGTCAAATACTACTTGGCTGCAAGAGGTAAGAAAATATTTCAAATAGCAAAAAATGTAAGAGATTGTAACTTGATCCATCTACATCACTGATCAGTATCCGATTACACAGAGAATACAACTGTGGATAAGCTCAGTGCTGGAAATGTTGCTATTTCCTCTTTCATATCAAAAGTACTTGCTTCCTCAATGGCCTATCCTCATGAGGTTGTTGTTTCTTGCTATCCTTATCAGACGATCATTTTAGATGCGAACCTTGTCGAGAACATCATTATTAAGTTTTGCATCTTGTTCAAGGCAAAGAAAAAGGAAAAAGATGCCTTCAGACACCAGATGGTTTCTAGCAAGATTTAGTTGCCAACTTTCTGGCATGCAGGAATACATTTTTCTGTTGATGCATTCAACTTTTCTAACTATGCTATTTCTGTCATACTTGTCAGGTTGTGCGGTCGAGACTACAAGAACAGGGACATGCTCATAATGGCGAGAGACAATATGCAGGTTTCATTGACTGCATAAGAAAGGTGTTTTGCAAAGAGGGCATCCCTGGGTTTTACCGTGGCTGTGCGACTAATCTCTTAAGGACAGCTCCTGCTAATATTATTACATTTACTAGTTATGAGATGATTCAAAGATTTTTACGGCAAATTTAACTTTTAGAACAAAATCCCAAGAAAACACCAACGAAAATCCAGAAACGTGAAGAAGAAAACATCGGCCATCCTTGAAAAATCATAAAGCTACCACTGCATGTCGGAGGTACAATTCACTAACAACAGATCATTCGATTATATTTGTTTTTCAGACGAGTGGTATTTTTTCCATTGGAGGGTGTTAAAATCTTGTAAACATGAAAGAAACAGATCGACAGAATTTGTGTATCAGGAATTCTGTCATGCTCTGTAATTTTTCCATGTCTTTCTCTCTTCCTTGCCTGCTATTCCTCGGCCTTCTCCATCAGAAACTGAGCGTGAAAAAGGTTGGTAAACCACAAACTCTTGGTTTCTTTGCATTTGTTTCGTGATAACCATCACAATCTTCAGAGCCATGTTATATAATTTCTAGACAAGCATTGGCGTTATAAGCCATTTCTTTCTGTTGTAGAATTACCAATAAAGAGCTACTCCATATGTTTTGAGTTACTGATTGAAAGTAAATTTACAGAAGTGCCTCCTTCAAAACATCTGGACACGGATTGAAGGTGTGGGTGTGCAGTGTCAACGGAGTGGACACGGAATAGATATATTACATCAGTATATCTGAATTTTGGCAAACACTCATGTTTGTGCCTATGTGAAAAGATGTTCTAATCACTATTTAGATTTCGATGGTGTATTCAAAGTCAGATATCATTTGAGTCTGTCCAATTTAAAACAATGGCATTACTAAAACTCATAGGAATACTTGAAATCAGAAACCGATATGAATATCAGGTGCATTTGTTTGATGGAGTAGACTTGTCACGTTTGTTTGGAGTGAGCAATGTAGTCTCTCTAAAAGAGTGAAAATAAGAAGCCTTCTCCTAATGAGAGTCGTCTCCCACCTGTAGCGTTGTTTGTTTGCAGTCCTTGCTTGCAATTCCTTGATGATGGCCATTCTCATTCTATCCTTGGACGAGATGTTTGGCATGGCCCAAGTACTTGTAAAATGGGTGCTTGTCTTCAACCTCCATAGCCTTTTGTTTTAGTGGGTATGAAATGTATTGTAAAATGGGTGCTTGTCTTCAACCTCCATAGCCTTTTGTTTTAGTGGGTATGAAATGTATCAAAGCCAACAAACAAGGCGGAGAAGAAGAAGAAGAAGATGGTGGCACCGACGTTGTGGGACAAGTGGAAGAAAAGAAAGCAATCGAGGAGAAGCTTAGCAAACTCTCATCCATCGGAAACTTAGCAGGCGAAGGTTTACTTTTTGGGATTTTTATCAACTTATTCTTTGGGGTTTTTGATCATGTTTCGTCATATTAGGGTTTATTGGGACTTTCGATCATGCTTCATCATAGTAGGGTTTTTTAGGGCTTTTGATCATGTTGGATGCTTCAATATGTTTCTATTTTAGGAGCTTTTGATCATACTTGATGTTTTGATATGTTAGGCTTTTTTGAGACTTTTAATCATGTTTGATGCTTTGATTTGTTAGGATTTTTAGGACTTTTCATCATACTTGATGCTTCGATATGTTAGCGTTTTTGGGGGTTTTCGATCATGCTTGATGCTTTGATATGTTAGGATTTTTTGTTTGATCATGCTTTGATAGATCATGATGTGCAACAGGTGGATTATTATCAATTTCCAGCATTATCTTGATGCAAATGATTAGATCAACTACAAATGAGATGATCAACTACAACATTATTTGCAAATTATTATCTATTTCTAGCATTATCTGTTTCCATCATGCTTTGATAGATCATGATGCTTCTACTAGCATAGATTCATAATCCTTGAGTGAATGATGAGATGATCAACCATAAAAGTAAGAGCAAATGATGGATTTCAAAATATGTGTAGGATAATTTTAGGTTCTCTTCTTGTTTGCGCTTTGCCAAATCAAGATGATTCTTGTTTTCAATTTGAGTATCTTCAAGCCTCTATCGTTAGGTTTTTGTATCACTTCTATCAATTGTTGGATTTTAAGCAATTGGTTCCATATCTTACCTCAATACTTAGCTTGAATATTCATGTAAATGTTGTAAGTAGTAATAATGTCGTTCGAAAATTCAAATAAGAGGAGGAATGATTGCTTCTGTGGATTCCCTGCACAACGTTTAATTTCTCACACCTACTTGAACCTAGGCAAACCATTTTTGAAATTTGCCCAACTGATGGTAATATTTTTCAATAGTGCTTGTGCATGAATAACACAAGCTTTTGTTGTTATATCCTATTCCATGATACATACATGTCAAATTATATGTAAGAGGATAAAAGATACTTCTTTTGGATTTAGGAGGATGAACATATCAATGCTGAGGCAGTTGGGGCAGTTGGAAGGAGAAGCACATCTTCTATTCTCCACATGCTTGTTCCACTAATAGAGAAGGATGCAAATGTCAATGATAATGTTGCTATAGTGCCTCCACAACCAGTTAGTGAGTCAAATTCTAGGTGCTCTTGCCATGAAGATTTACAGTCCAAAATTGAGATGATTGTTTCGAATTGTGATGTTCAAAATAGTAGTCGTAAAGCCTTTGAAAAGGCATAGTTGGAGATAAATGAAGAAACTCGTAGAAATTCAAATTCATGGATGCTACATGGAAAATTGTTAGGAAGCATGACAAGCTTCTGCTCTTCATTGCCCTACTTGGCATATGGATCACAATTCTCCTACGTTAGAAGGGGAGGCATGCTCTAGTTAAATGGATATTAATTTTGCGTTAAGATAGACACCATATTCAATATTAAATATGACTAATTGTGCTTAATTTGTGTTCATGTCTTATGTTTTTTGCAATATAACTAACCGCTAGTATTTAAACAATCTTATCCTTTGACTGCCTTGTTGTCTTTGTTTTTGTTGAAGGCAGCAATATCTCATATATTTGTAGGAGTCTATATATATGTGTGTATTTCGAAGAATGGTTGAATAATTTTCTGTAATGTTACATTATCAGATGCTTGTTCTTATTTGAAACAGGACTTTAATCATAAGTAAGTCTATTATTCCCTCATATATTTCCATGTTTTTTGGGGCTTTGTACCCATCAATTGGAGTAGTTCGACAATCAACTTTTTATTTGATGGTTTGTTGTAATTTCCTTGGTAGTTATTATCTTTGGTTTGTTGTTGTTGGTGGTGGTGGATGCTGACTATTTGGATGTAAGAATGAGAGAGGAAAAAAAACTGATGTTAATTATTTCTGCGTCTCTCTTGTCTAGATATAAACTAACTTGTCTTTCTAGGAAGGTGTATTTTTATCATTAGATCCTTCTATTGGATTGGGGTATGAAGGTGAAGACTATGGGGATAAAACAACAACAGTAATGACAGGATTTATGTCATATTCATACGATTTATGTTTCTTGTTTGATTTAGGTTTATGGTAGTACTTCTGGGTGATGCATGAATATGATAAACATTTCCTTGTACACAACATGCATGATTTTATCTTGGTTGTTTGTGACATTGAAATGGAGGTGCATTAGATAGATCATAGTCAAGTCGAATCCATGTTGCATTTATACATTCAAAAAACACTACTAGTTTCATGCATTACAGAGCAACTTTTTTTTAATGTGACTTAAGTGTTCGGAGAGTCTACTGCTTTGCCACATTGCTTGTTCTCATAAAATTTGTTTCTCTATTGCTTTAAATATGGTATATACAACCATCAAAACAACTACACTTATTATTAGTCGAAGGCTATTAAAAAAAAAAGGTCTTTGCAATTCCCAGAAACAAATCTTGAGCAGATAATACTATTATGTCAGTTTGTCAAACATAGTTCACATAAAAATAAACAGATATTACATCACATGGTAGGTTAGTTTGATTACAAAGACATGGATCTTAATAATGCTGTATAAAATAAAGTTCAGATTAGACAAGGCAAAGGTAAGGATAACTTTTGATAAAGTACAAATATACTGAGAAGGATAAGATAAATAGACTTGTCAACTAATTAAGCAGATACGTAAACAAGAATCTAGGTGCCAAACAACAAAGCAAATGGCCAACTTATAAGCACAAGGCACTCACACCTATTTTGTAAAGCACAAGTAAATGTACAACAAGAGAGATTAGATGCACCTATTTTGCAAACAATCACATAATTTTAGCTTTGTGCTGAAGACAAGGGCATAAAACTATCTAGAAAGTATGGTGTCAGTGTAACCATGTCGGCGACAGCCTCGGGGTTTGGCGCGAAAGGCCAAATACACGAAGATCGGCAAAGTCACGGCAAAAATAAAAAAAAAATGCAGTAGTCGCCACCTAGTCTATTAAAATGGAAGACAAGGAAAACCAGTTAAAAATTTTCAAATCATGCAAAACAAGCCAATGAAAAAGAAGATCTCAAACCAGAAAAGGGGTAAGGATCCCTGCTACGCACGAGGAAGATGTTAGACACCCTCGTGCGCCCGATAAATCGGTCTTTCTATAGGTTTCTCGTTTACTTATATGAAATATCGACTTTTCAGCCTTTACTGTACGCTCGAGGGCGATATGTCATAACATACTAAGTAAGTGGTGTCTTATACTAAAATAAAGGTGCATGGAGTGCAAGGTGTGTTCTAATGCTCAGAAGTATCGCTCATATATCGGATCATGTGGCGATGCAAAGATATTGTATAAATAATATCAAGAATCTAAGTATTTTGAGCGACTTTTCATCCTTGCTTTACTATATGCTAAATGTGATCTAACATGCATAAAAAGGATTGAAAACAGAGTTGGATATTCCTGACATATCCAGGAAGAGAACCAGAAAAATCCAGAAGTAAATCAAAACAGGAAATCATTCTAAAAACTATGTGAAAGCTGTTGTGTGCTATTGAAGACAGGCTAATGCGTCAGACTGGTGCTCCAGTCTGGTGCGCCACCTATGTGCTCCTATGTGGGCCAGGAAGATGTGCTGAGGAAAAAACAGAAATCCCGCAGTGCAAAGTCATATGAATGTGCTTCAGAAAGTTATGCAATGTAAAAACTTTGCGAAATCGGAAAATATCCTTTAAAAATGAAAGAAATGCAAGCATGAGAAGATCTATGGATTTTGTGCTCAAGGGCTCATGGCCTCACACAAGATTACACTGTATTCATGCCAAATGAAAGCAACAGAGTTTAGCCATGTCACCTGGATCATAGGTTGATGCATAAGAATCTCCATATAGGAGCAAGGTGCACTCAGCCTACCAGATTTCAATCATGGGCCAAGGATATAAAGTGTAAAACGACTTAGAAAGCAATATCAGTTGAGGCTAAAATCATGTATGCGAAATCATGAAATATCAGAGAATCATCGCCTAAAGAATTAGACCCAAAGTCATTTGGGAAAACATGTAGATGAGGATGCAAAGGAGGGTGATTTGCTCTCTGACCAGTCTGGTGCACCAGAATGGTGCGCCAGAGTGGTGCTCTAGTGAGGTGCGCTTCTCTGGTGCGCTAGATTGGTCCTCCAGAATGGTGTTCCTCAGAAAATCTGAATCAGACTGCAGTCTGATCCAGAATCTGGTCCAGATTTAGAGATAAGTGATTTTCTTAACCCAGATTTGTTTATACAGATGGTGTAGACACCCCGATTTTGAGGTGACTCATTGATAAGACTCTAGATGTTGCTTTGGATGTGGCTAACCCTTGAACCAACCCTAAACCCATAGCAAGCCTGCATCCCAATTAGAAATCTAGACAAGTAGGGGAGAGCATCTAGCTAGCACACTTACCTAGCACACCTCCCTAACACACTTACCTAGCACACATAGCAGGCGTACATCCCAGGCACACATACCCGACGCACATCCCAAGCCCACAGCCATTTCGTAGGCTACGGACTGCTGGCTTTCCACCTCCCACGGCTGTTACCTCTAGCAACGAATATGCCATGAAATCTTCCAGGCCTTTTGTCTACGAGGCTCCCTGCATTCCCATGAGTTACCCATGAGAAAATCCTATATAAGGACACCCATAGGCAACCATGAGAAAGGGTTAGAAAATCTTGAATTCAGCTATTCTGTTCTGAGCAAGCATCCTGCACGAGTTACTCCTTCTTTCCAGCAGCTTATTTTCGTTTTCTGGACCACTCCCTTGCGTCCTAAAGCTTGTTTGGTCCTTCCAGAGCAACAAGGATCTCTTTATCTCTGATATTTCAAAAAGAAACACCTTGAGAGGTAGACTTTCTACCTCTTCTTTCTCCTTTGAATCTCATTCTTGAAACATGATAAAGCATGCTCGAAATCTCACATATGCTTTGGTTTATTCCATGTTTTTGTGAGGTTTCATGATAAATATGTTTGCTTTCCTTGCGAGATGATCTCCATGCAAGTTTATACCTCTGTTTATGAACATATACACTGTTATTTCTAGCATAAATGAGCATGAATTATCTTCTTTACTGTTTCTTTGCACATAGCACTTTGCCACGCACTTATATGTTCTTGCACATAGAAATATGTTTATGATCATCATTTTCATATGTTCTGATTGGCGTTATCCAGATCATGTTTATTCCAAGGCATTTTGCATGTTTTCATACATGAACCCATCAACTTAT
>JAMKQA010004913.1:0-31116 GCA_024699735.1 Posidonia australis | reverse complement strand
CAAGGGCGTACAGTAAAGCAGCATTAACAATGCCTACATTTGACCCTCGGATTAACTTTTTCCTTTGATTTCACTTCTCCTTGATTTGGCATGTTTTCGGTCATTCTTATGCATGAGCATATAGAATAAGCAAGCATATACTCCTCAGACCATAGACAGTAGGAAGCCTAGAAAGATCGAGTTCTTTCGGGCGCATGGGGGTGCCTAACCCCTTCCCCATGTGTAACCAGAATCCTTACCCTTTCTCTGGCCCGCATTCATCTTGCATTATCCATTAGGCACGGATCACACATGCATCTTTACATCATGTTTGCTTTCTGCCTTTTTTGTGTTTTCTTGGTTTTCCTCGTCTTTCCATTAAAAGACTAGGTGGCGATTCCTTTCCTTATCCTTTTTGTCTTCCCTTTGGTGTTTCCGAGTCTTGTCTCTTCCTCTGGATTCACCATTTTCACCGTGACTGTATCAGATCTCCTAGTGTGTTTCTGCACACCAGAGTAGGTTTGGTAAACCGCGCCTAGGGGTTCCACTGGCATGGTCACAGTGGGTCCCTGCTCTGGTTGATCGTCTTCAACCGATATGCCAAACTAGGGCTAGACTTCTAGTCGACCGCTCAGAAATGCTTTATCGAGCCAGGCCCTGAATCCATTTTTTAGGTATTTTAAGTGTTGATTCATGTATATATATATATATATATATATTAATCTTGGAGGGGTAATTAAATTGACACAATAATTATTAGGATAATCATTAGAATGGTTTTAAGGATTGCTTAAAATGAATTAGCAAGAGATCCCCTGAGGGTGGATAGATTAAAAGACGATATGATCTACAAGTAATAAGCTTCTTCTCCAATGGTTTAGAATGGACAATAGGGATCATGATGTTGTCTGTAGGTCTAGAATTTGTTTGGTCTTGGGTGTGGTGCACTGAAAGAGTCATTCATTGACACTACCTTGTGGTGTTGGGCACTGATTTGGCTATGTTCTTGAGGGACACAAACCAATAGGTGTCTCACACCTTGCCACCAGAACATAGGGGTTTTGGTTGAGATTTGTGTCAGTGTCCAATCTTGTAAGTCAAGATGGACTTCAAGACTATTACTATGGTTTTGATATGGCTGTTAGGGCCTAACAGGAGAGCTGTTAAGGCTTTGTTTTTGAGATGTGATTTTCGGTTTCTAGTTTTCATGTAGTTTTGGTCATAGCGTTTTGTGGTATTTCTGGAAAGTATTTAAATGAATTCAAAATGGACTTTGAAAAGGGTTTTGGAACAAAAGAAATGTGTTTTCTTGCAAAGGTTTAAATGATTTCTCGAGGAAACTATTGAGTGATTTAGAAAATGGTCTTTTCAAAAGATTTAAAAGCATAGCCTCGAATTGGTAGTTTTCCGTGATGTTTTTGTGGCATTATGAGTGGATTCTGAAAATGGATGAAAATAATTTCCAAAAGGATTTGGAAAAAGACATCCATTGTCTGCAAAAGGTTTTGAAATTTTTTTTGGAGTTTTTTGGTTGTTGGGGCCAAGAGATTGACATGGCGTGTTGCCAGGACTAAAGGGTGTGACAACATCCTTGGGTGGTTGGGCATGTTGACTAAGGTGAGGCTAGAGACCAAGCGGTTGAGGTAAGTGTTCATCAAATCTTGGAGGTATAATACTCTTAGGTTGTCGTTCACGAGGCCTAGGCTGAAGTCTATGGGTCATGGGCTGGCTGGACTGGGAGGTATGATACTCCGCTATTCTAGATGCTGAAGATTTAGGGTATTGACTATACACAGAGGTACCACAGCAACAAGCCTAGGGGGTATGAGACCTCTATGTAGCTAGACGTGATACCTTAGTTAGTACAGGTACCTGTTGGAATAAATGAGTAATTTACGTTGATTTTGATGATAACAAAACTAATCCAATAAAATTTAACGAAATCGCTTGAGAATTATTGTTGTATTAAAAAGTACAAGTGAATTATCACAGAGACGGGAATGAAGAAAACAAAAAGGAGTTTCATGAAAATTTTTGTACTAAACTGTGATTTTTTATTGTACTTTCAAAAAGGGTGTAAAAACGGCATATCGAAAAATAACGGTATACCGTATGAGAAAAAGGAGATTTTGAAATTCTGTAATAATTAATTGTAAGATGAAAATTGGTACTCCGAGCAATTTTGACACACCGAATTAGGAAAAATCGATACATGACACAGCACACCGAAATGCAAAAGATAGAGGATGGAAGCAGAGATCAAAACGACACATCGGATATTTTTAGCATTCCGAATCAAAAGATTTCGGTATACCGAAGTTAATTCGGCAGACTGAATTGCCCATGAAAAGCATTATTGCAAAGAAAAATGGCTCTCTGAAATATGACCGGTCTTTCGAAGTAACTAACCATTGTGCTAGCCGGTAGACACAGAATTTTCCCTCCTTAAACCTATAAGAAGGCCTCCTAATCATCCCTTAAGCATCATCAAGCACTACTAAGTCCGTTCTCTTCATATTATTGCCTTTGCTTAAGCCCCATTCAAAGATTTCTCCCAAGTCCACTGATTCAAAAGCTTATCAAGAGATTGGTACTTGTGGGAAAGACTCAAGGTTTTGTGATCAAGCAATCATTGTAATTCTCCAATTGGGAGATGGTTTTGCGGTTTGCGGGTGTAGGCAAGGATTTGCCTAATAAGTAAGTGTTTACTTTAAGTAGTTAAAGGGAGCTCTCGAGGGTGTCTCGAGGAGTCGACTAGGTTGGGTTTGGCCAAACCACTATAAAATTCTCTGTGTTTTTTCATTACCTGTCATCCCCTTCTTTGCATGAATTAGCTTAATTTTCAAATCATTGTTATTATCTAGTTACTTGGAATTGTAATATAAATTTGTAAAATATTTTGTGATTCACTATTCATGCCCCCTCTAGTGAAGCCTAACGATCCAACAATTGGTATCAGAGCAAGGTTTATCTAGGTTTAAAAGATTTAACAATCTTCTAGATATGGCTTCTAGTTCATCCAACACTATTGTAGAGAAATAGAGTATAAATAGACCGTCCTTTTTTGATGGTTTAAACTATTGTTATTGGAAATGTAGAATGATAATTTATTTAAAATCTATAAACGTTGAATTATGGGATATTGTCATCAATGGTTACACCCCTAATAATGCATCTTATAAGGAATGGAATAATGAAGAAAAAAGGATAGCACAACTTGATGCAAAAAGGCTTAATATATTATTCTATGCCTTTAATCAAGAGCAATTTAATAAAATATCAAATTGCAATACCTCACACGAAGCTTGGTACAATTTAGAAATTACACATGAAGGTACAAATCAAGTAAAAGAGACTAAGATCAACATGTTAACTCACAAATATGAACTATGCAAAATGAACCAAGAAGAATCTATTGGAGAAATGTTTGCTATGCATTACACGCTTTTGCAAAAGTCATCCCTCAATCTGATTTGGTACAAAAAATTCTTAGGTCTCTAACTAGTGAATGAGAAAAGAAAACTACAACTATTGAAGAAGCCAAAGATTTGTCAAAATACTCCTCAGAGGATTTGATTGGTAATCTAAACTCATATGAGGTATGTAGACACCTCACATACTTGCAGTGGGACCTAAAACCCTAAAACTAACCTATATCAAATTCAAAATTCAAGAAAGCTAGTTCAAAACCCTAAAACTAACTCAAAATACTAAAACTAACTCAAAATCCTAAAATCCACTCAAATCAAATTCAAAATCCAAACCCTAAAAAACCCTAAACCTTAGGTTAAACCCTAAATCAAACCCTATACCCTAAATCAAACCCTAAACCAAACTCTAAACCCTAAATCAAAAACTAAACCCTAAACCAAACCCTAAACCCTAGGTTAAACCCTAAACCAAACCCTAAACTCTAAATCAAACCCTAAACCCTAAGTCAAACCTTAACAACCTAACCACTTCCCACCTTCATCATAACCACCTATAACAACCTCTAACCACCTAAACAAACCCTAACTACTTCCCACCTTCATCATAACCACCTATAACAACCTCTAATCACCTAAACAAACCCTAACTACTTCCCACCTTCATTATAACAACCTATAACAACTTGTAATTACTTCCAACAACCTCTAACTAACCATAACAACCTACTCTAACAACTCTAGCCATTGCAAGCCTATAAATACCACCCATTTGCAAGAGAGAAAAGGTTGTTAGAAAATTTGAGAGGAGAGCCCCCAAGCTATTTTCTCACAACCAAAGCAACTAGAGAGGTCTAGGAGCAAAGCGGACGCTCGAGGAGGAGAAAAATCCCAGTTTCAGGCCACCTCCGGCGAGCTTCGGCGAACTCCGACGACCTCCGGCGATCAACACCTCTGTCCACTTAGGTATGCCCTCCACTAACCTCAATTTCCTTCAGAAATAATCTCCTAGGTTTCTCTCTTCCTTCCCCAGTTGATTCCAATAGAGCTAGAGGGTTTCCCTAGCCAGAATCAAGGTTCTAGGGGTCACCGGAGTCGTTTTCCAGCGACCTAGGCCGGGACACGAATCCAGTGATCAATTTGTGCTCCAAGGTGCTCGATCCTCTCTCTTTGGTCTTCCTCCTGCTTCTTCGATCTTTGAGATGTCGTGGAATGCCTCCAACAAGTTTCCAGGAGCTAGTTGCCGGAATCGGGCTCCGTCACCATCGTCGGAGAAGACGACTGGTAGTAGAGCTCGATCAAGCACCTCCAACCTAGCCGCGCCTCCTCGAGCATCAAGACACGATCCTCTAGCCTTCCCCAAGCTTCCAGAGCGACTAGGTCCTTGAATCAAGCTTTGGTTCTCCCCTGCAACCACCGCCGCCGGTGCGCCATCGAAGCATGATTGGGGAACAAGCTCGCGCACCCATTCTTGCTACTGGATGAGGAGAAATCATCCCCGTCGCTCTCCCGAACTTCCTTGATCCTTGAGCTACTGATCCGTCACCTCTAGAGCCTCCTCCTTCCATGGCATCATCGTCAGAGATGCATTGACGGCAAGGGAGATGGGAGGAGGATTTCAATCGTTGTGCTCTCGATCCAAGCCATTGGATCCCTTCCTTTTCTTCTTCTCTAGCTTTCAATGGGGGCTGATGCATGATCAGGCATTGGGATGCCCCGGAAGGGCATCCCCGGCAGTCGTCGATGGCGAAGTTCCATCGCCGGCAGTCGTCATTTCTTTTTTCCTTTAAAAAAATTAAAAATAATGTTTTCTTTTGAATAAACTTCTGAGCTTTTCTTTTATTGCATTGAGGTCCCTCTTTTCTTACAAATAGGTCCTTTTTTCTTACATTTCGGCCCCTACACAGAACTTTTAATCATTTTAATAGTATTTGTTCTGAAAAATTACAATGTGACCCCTGAGCTTCCTTATTAATGCTTTCCATGCTTTAAAATTTGGTATAAACCCTCTGAGCTTCTTTTCATGCATGTAAGTCTAGCATTTTTGCGTTTAAAACCCTAAGCTTTACTAAAACTGTTCTGAATGGATAATTTTCTAGCATAATTGTAAATTAAACCTGGGAATTTAAACATATACTCAGATGTGTTCAAAATTGTGTTTTAGCCCCTGAATTTTACTAATTTCTCACTAAATGCATGTTTTCTAGGGTAAATTTGCATGTCAGTCCTTGAAACATTCTGTTTTCAAACATGAACTCTTTTTCTTGCACTTTTAATCCTGAATTTCTACAGAATTACATTAAATACAAGTTTTACTGGCAAAATTGCATATTGACCCCTAGAGATCTTGAATTTGACCAAAAGTGCACAGTTTTGCACATTTGACCCTAGATTTCTTCAAAATTACATAAAATGTGTTTTCCTATGTATTTTTGATGATTTAGCCTCAGAATTTTAGTTTTTATTCAGGATTTGGGAATTTTGCACAAAAGCCCCTGGAATTTATATTTTTATACTCACATTTGCATTTTGTACATTTTGTTGCTATTTTTCATGCATATTTTCTCGTGCCTTCTTCCTTTCATCATGCTCGCATTTCTATCTCATTTCAAGCTTGATTTTCCCATTGTTTCCTAGATTTCTTCCAACTTTCACGATTTTGATTTGATTTGGCTTTCCATCACCTGAGGGCTTACATTAGCAGGCTTGACAATGCCGACATTGACCCAAATGAGGATTATTTTCTTCAATTTGATTTTCTCGGATTTCTTCAAATTTTCTCTGATTTGCGAAATGCTTTTCGAGTATTCTCGATTTTCACGATTTTCCTCATCGCCCATGGGCGTACAGTAAAGTGGCATTTTCAATGCCTACATTGTCCATCGGATTATCTTTTTTTTCTTTTATTCATTTCTTCTCTTTGATTTGGCATGTTTTCGTAGTCATCTCAAGCATGTGCATTCAATATAGGCAAGCACGTGCATTCAGAATAGGCAAGCACACACACAATAGACTATTAGCAAGCAGGAAACCTAGAATCACTGATTTCTTCAAGCGCATGGGAGTGCCTAACCCCTTCCCCATAAGTAATAGGAATCCTTACCCTTTCTCTGGCCTGCATTGATTTGTGCACTACATCCATTAGGCATGGAGCATGCATGTGTTTTCTTTACCTTGGTTTCTTTTGGATTTTTTCCCCTTTGTGTTTGGTTTTCCTCGTCTTTCCATTAAAAGAATAGGTGGCGACTCCTTTCCTTATCCTTTTCTTATCTTTCCTTGGTGTTTCCGAGCCAATCTTCTTTTCTGGATTCACTATCTTCGTCGTGACCGTATTGGGACTCCTCGTGTGCTTCCACACACCGTAGGAGAGCCGTACAGGGTTCCACTGGCATGGTCACCAAAACTAACGACTTCACTGGGGATAACCAGATTCTGGCTTTCGTTTTGGTTTTCTTGCTTGTCTTTGGTCTATATACTTTGTGCTTGTTTGCTTGGTGTGTTTGCTTGTACATATTTGATTGAACATGCCTTTTTTGTGTCTTTTTACACCATTGCTATGCCACCGCACATGCACATGACCTAATTCATGCTTTTTCTGTTGATACCTGCTTTTCTTCACTACTTGTGAGTACTACACTAGCACATGTCATATTCATGCCTTTTGCTTGATTGATTGGATGTTTAAATGCCATGATTGTGTGTTCTTCTTACCCTTTTATATTTGCCATGATTTGGAGAGTAGAGACATGTTTGCCTCCCTATCTAGCTAAAATAAAACACACAAACTCAGATAAACAAATAATAAGGCATAACTAGAGACATATGCTCACAATTCCCCATGGTTTAATAAAACACCAGTAAAAGACACAAAAGCATATCGCATGATTGATCATATAGGGCATGTATCTTCTCCTTTGAGTCCACCCACAGTTTGCGAAGGACAATTCTAGTAGCCCATTCTATAGCTTTGGCGTAGGGTGTGTTGCTAGTTTGTACCCCCTTGTCCGGGGTCGTGTCGGTGCTCGTAGAGAGTTCAACTCCATGCTACTGCAGGAGACGAGACCACCAACGCACCACCCATTCATTGCCTGCGCTCCGGCCAGGATTTAGAACGGGAACCTTACTTTTCTGACCAGAGTCAAAACCCAAACCCATGAGTGCGTCCCATATGGTCGACCCTATGTGGGACATACATGGTGAGAGAGAGCATGTTAGTAGCATTCATGTGCATGTGTGCCAGTCATGCCACCCTAACAAACGATTGCATAGCTCACTTATTTCTTTTGTTGTTTTGTCTTCTCTTCTTCACTAACACATTGGGTTCTTTTCCCTTTGTCAGGTATAAGGTTTTCTGTGCGAGTTCCTAGGTCTGAGCCTGGGAGTTCCTTTCTGTGACCTCAGTCTCGAGGCACTGTTCTCGACCGTCTTTCCTCGAGCTATTCATCACTTCCGACAATAGCTCCTCTTAGGCGTCATCCTCTAGTTTGCAATCACAGCCCCATCCTTACCCGTTCGCGGTCCGTTATGGCCAAGCGAGCTTCTGAGACCCTTGCATCTGCTGTTCCGGAGGGGATTCCTGTTTCCGCTCCTCCTTCTTCTTTTACTTTGACATCATTCACTCCACCTGCACTCCATGATAGCCACTTCTAGGAGCCTGGAGTTCCATGTCTTTCAGTTTTGGGACACTATTAGACCCTTATTGGTCTGGAGCCCGTGGCCGAGGCAGTTACCATGACCATTACAAGGGCATTTGATCTAATGATGTCTTGTCCTTCAGTTGACTCTATTCCGCTTGACACACAGCTGGCTGTGATTGCTTCTTTAATAGGATTTCAACCCGCAACATCCTTGAACTTATAGCCCCCTGTGACATCTCTTCCGCTTGCTCTTTCGGCCCTCGATACTGCTACCGATGGTTCCATCACTGTGCAGTCTCAGCAACTTCTAGCCCTTGCACAATGGTTGCAAAGCATGGCCTTTTCTTTAGATCCTACTTTGACCACATATGTTTGTCCAGTTCTTGAGGACCCCGCTCCGCCTGCTCAGGCACTTCACACTGCACCAGTCTCACCACCACTGCAGCTGTCGCCACAGCTTCTCGCTGTCCCGACGACAGGCGCTGCTACTCTATCGATAGTATCATTGCCACAGCATACACAGCATATTCCTCCATCTGCTGGTGGTCCGCCTTTTGGGTTGACTGGAGTACAATGGCCTGTGAACCCGACCATACTGGTTCAATAGCTGTTACTCCCACACACAACAACACGCCTAGCACAGCATAACATTTCTATACCCTTACATTAGATACATGCTTCAGCATGCACACCACCACAGATAACACACATGCACGGGTACGCTGGTCATCACGCCATGGCTCCAGGTGGCGAGATGATAGATCTGGTAGAGCACACGGGTGCTATAGATACAGCATACGCGAGACCCGCCCCAACTGCACAATCAATGTCAGCAGCAACCCTAAATGCACTTTTCGCCAGGATGAATGACCTAGAGAAAGCACTACAGCAAGTCAGGGCAGGGACTGCCAGTCTTATACCTTCCGGGACCTCTACTATTTCCTAGAGGCTATACTTCCTTCGAATTTCCATATCCTAGAATTTAAAAAGTATAATGGGAAAGGCTGTCCAATATCACACCTTAGGGCATACTACGGCGATCTCGCTTAGTTACAGGCTGACGGGAGATTTCTCATTCGCCTCTTTTAGAAAAGCCTCACAGGTCCAACTTTGAAATGGTTCACATCTCTGGATATGGCCACTATAAAGACCTGGAATGATCTAAGCCAAGCTTTTCTGAAGTAGTATTCCTTCAATCTTGACATGGTCCCAAAGCGCGAGGACCTAGTCGCCACAAGGTAGAAGCCCCACGAGCCGTTTGAGGAGTACGTCGAGCGCTGGCGTGCCCTTGCTTCACAAGTTCGCGATAGACCTTCTGACGAAGTGTCCATCGAGATAATAATTCGAGGAGCACAGCCAGCCATAGGGCCTCTACTAAGCATTCTGCCTATTTCCACCTTTGCATCCTTTATCAAAGCTGGCACCCGTGTCGAGAGCTCACTGAATAACGGAAGCTTTCCAGCATTCGCCAAGCAGAGCATGGCTTCAGGCGGAACCAGCAACAACAATGGTGGCAATAGCGGATCCAACACTGGGTATGCACGGAAGAAGGATTCTGCCAAGAATGCTGTGGCATATGTTGGAGCTCCCATTATGCCAGTCAGTGTGTTGTGCTCACCAGCTCATAGTCAGGTGGTCTATTTTCCTACATCTGGGGCACCACGCACGTCACGAATCACCCCCACTGCTGAGCCAGTCTACCAGCCTGCACTGACAAGGCAAGGGCGCTACCAAGGATCAAAACAACCTCGGTGGAATTTCACTCCTTTGGTTGAGTCACTAAGTGTTGTGTTTCCTAAGGTTGCGTCACCCCTGAGGCTTCCGGAAATTCACCCTCCACCGAACCCACTTCCGTAGTGGTTTAAAGTGGATTTATTTTGCAGTTTCCATAGAGCCGTGGGGCACTCTATGGATAACTGTTATACACTCTGGAAAGCAATTCAGGACTTGATTGACCAGAAGGTCATCACCATCAACACATAGGAGGCAGAGTCCATGCCCGCTGCACAGACACCTCATTCCTCTGTATCCACACCTAGCAACATAATCAACCGACCCTTGCTTGAGCATGCACCTATAACTTCGGGAGTCCATTTCCTTTCTTCTAATGAGGATGCACCTTTTGATCCTTCTCTTCTCATCCATGATGTTTCAAAACCGTTCCCCTATCAGCTTGGTCAGTCTTTCATTGAAGCTTCCAGTTCAACAATCAATATGATCCAACTAACTGCTAGACCGAGGTGCACGACTGCAAAACCTACTATGCAATCCACCCCACCAACAATCAGTTTGTTAGCCAAACCAAACCATGACCTGGCCCACCAAACGCCAACACCTACTTCACCAGCTTCGATCTCAGTGGAATTGAAGGCCCGTGCTCCTGGGGTCATCAACTTGACACAAAATACTCACCACATGCCTTATAGCTATACCACAAAAATGTGTGCTGAGGTAACGCAGTCAAGAATGGTCTACAAAATAAGGCTGTGAAAGAAGTAGAACAGCCAAATACATCTACAAGTTCGAAAATAGTAGAGTCTGAGATCATTAGAGGTGCATACAAGAAAACCAGGGTTACAGTAACCATCCTAAAGCATCATCAAGGGCAGAATGCAGAGAAAATGTGCACCTTTCAGGACACGGATCCATCATTCCAGCAAGAAGTGCTTCCTGAGCTTATTGATGATCCAGAATTTCAGCCTTATGATGACGATCCAGAAGGTCTGAACCTACATGTAGAAGAAGAAACTGAAACTATAAACATTGGCACTGATGAAGACGTCAAGGAAGTGCGAATAAGCGCCAGACTCACAACACAGAATCGAGCAAAACTTGTTGAACTCCTCCGAGAATATGCAGATATCTTCGCCTGGAGTTACGATGACATGGTTGGGCTAGACGTTGTGGTAGTGGTGCACACATTACAACTTAAACCTGACGTCAAGCCAGTTAAAAAGAAATTGTGTAGATGGCAACCGCAGTGGCTGTTGAAATTAAAAGAGGAAATATTGAAACGACACAAAGTTAACTTTCTGAAGGTCATCCTCTACCCAGAATGGTTAGCAAATGTGGTTCTAGTACCTAAGAAAGATAGTCGGGTCTGAATGTGTATTGACTATAGGGACCTAAACAAAGCAAGCCCAAAGGATGATTTTCCACTCCCACACATTGATGTGTTGGTAGAAAATACTACAGGACACAATGTTGTCGTTCATGGATGGATTCTCAGGTTACAATCAAATCCGAATGGCATAAGAGGATATGGAGAAAACGTCCTTTATTACCCCATGGGGAGTGTTTTGCTATAGAGTTATGTCATTTGGGCTCATGAATGCCAGGGCCACATATAAATGGGCGATGACAGCATTATTCCACGATCTCATGCACCAAGACATCGAGGTCTATGTGGATGATATGATCGCTAAGTCAAAAGAGCCTAAAGAACACATTGCTTGTTTGAGGAAACTTTTCAATCACTTGCGAAAATATAAGCTGCGGTTGAACCCCAACAAGTGTGTATTTGGTGTGTCATTAGGCAAGCTACTGGGCTACATCATCAGTCAAAGAGGAATCGAGGTTGATTCGAGCAAGGCTAGAGCCATCATCGAGATGCCTCCTCCTGCAACAAAAAAAGAGGTCCGAGGGTTGCTGGGGCTGTTGTAGTATATCAACCAGTTCATTTCCCAGTTAACACCAATTTGTGAGCCGATCTTCAAGCTCTTGAGGAAGAACGCGCAGATCCGCTGGAGTGATGAGTACCAGGAAGCATTTGACAAAATCAAGAAGCTCTTGGTAAGACCACCTGTCCTAGTTCTTCCGACACCAGGACGTCCCCTGTTGCTTTATTTGTCAGTAACGCAGCATTCAATGGGTGCAGTCTTGGGTCAGCATGATGAAGCAGGTCGCAGGGAGAGGGCCATTTTTTTATTTGAGTAAAAAGTTCAACGATTGTGAAGTTAAGTATACCACGATTGAGAAAGTTTGCTTGTCCCTTGTCTAGGCCACACAGCGCTTAAGGCACTATATGATGGCATATCAGGTTCTATTATTGCACCTGACATGATCCCATGAAATACCTGTTTCAGAAGCCCGCATTGGTGGGTAGATGTGTCAAGTGGCAAGTGCTTTTATCTCAGTTTGATATCACTTTTGTCACTCAGAAATCAATGAAGGGACAAGTCGTGGCAGATCACTTAGCAGATTTACCCTTGCTAGAGTACCAACCCCTGCAGACTCAATTCCTTGATGAGGATATACTATTTGCCATGGAAGAGGAAGAGTCAGTAGACCCTCGAGATAAAGATCAGTGGAAGCTTTACTTTGATGGCACAGTTAACAAGAGAGGCATGGGCATCAGTGTGGTACTGGAGACCCTATAGGGCCAGATGATCCCACTTGCTTGAAAGTTAACCTTTGTGTGCACCAATAATGTGGTAGAGTACGAGGCATGTATTCTTGGCTTATGGGCTGCATTAGAACATGGTGCGTGGAAACTACATGTGCATGGCGATGCCACGTTAGTTATCTCACAAGTTAATGGAAACTAGAGAACCAAGGACATGAAATTGGTTCCATACCATAACCATCTGTTAAAGCTGATGGCTAAGTTTGAGGAGATATGCTTTTCCTTTATGAACAAGGCCAAGAATGCTTACGCAGATGCACTAGCCACTCTTGCTTCCTAGTTGTCCATACTAGAGGATGACACAATGAAGGTGTCAGTAACATGCACAGACCAATCGGCACACTGCATGAGCATAGAAGAAGTAAATTCCACAGCAGAGCTCCCATGGTATTGTAACACCCGTAAAATTCATTTTGTAATTATTTACATTTTAACGAATTTTATTCCTAGACGGGTGTTACTGTTCCGAGTCCCATTGTGTGATTTTGTGCTTTTGGGCTTGGGCCTCGTGGGTCGGCTTCTATTTGCGTATCCCTGTGCGTGGTTGGCACTGTGCATTGTGGCACTATGCATGTGGGGCTCGGGTGTGGGTCCACGTGAGACCCAAGTGTGGGGTCCAAGTGGGGCGCGCGTTCGTGGGCCATTGGTTGTGGCTAGTGGTTTGGCGGAGTGGTTCGTTGCTCGTGCGGTGTGTCGGTGGCTGAGATGTACAGGTGAGCACACTCCTAGCTACTGCAGGCGTAGGCTTTATAAGCCACACTGCACTCCTCTGCCGCTCATCGCCGTCTTCTCCTTCCTTTTTCTTCTTTCCTTCTCTTCCTTGGGCGCGTTTCCCTTCTTTCCCACCTTTCCTTCCCTTCCTCCTCCACGCCATTCTCCTTTTCCCCTTCTCCTTCCACTCGACTCCCCTGTTTTCCCCTACATCACACGCCAAGAGAGAGAGAGAGAGAGAGAGAGATTGAGGGAGAGAAGCAGAGGGTTGTGGTGGCTCGTGGCGGTGCATGGAGCTTGGGTGGAGCATCCTTGGGGCCGTGGTCGTCGGAATTCGCTGGGGTCAGTCGGAGATTGCTGGAGGCCGTTTTCAGGTATGCACATCCGCCTCATGTAATAGAGAGCATGAAAATGGTAGGAATTGATAGGATTGCATGAAATCTAGGTAAATTTACCTCCCTAGAATTTATTGTTATTTTATGGTGAATTTATGGATATTTATGGTGGTTGGTGCGTTTTGGGTCATTTTGACCCTTTTACCATTTCGATTTTATATCTTGATGCATGGTGAATGGATTTCAGTTTTGTTTGTTGTGATTTGGAGTAGACTTTAGGGTCTACATCTTATTTTTTATGCAAGATTTTTGGTGCTTGTTTAGGGGGTCCGATTAGAGGTCTTAGTTGGCACGATTTCGGACTGTAGGGTTTGGGCCGTTTTCTATTTTTCGTAGAATTCGTCATACTGAACCAAATTGGTATGCCGTTTCTTTGTCAAATTAGTTCCTTTGGTCGAAATTCGGTCGTCTGATTTTGGATGGTCGTCCAAATCAAGGGATTTCGGTCGACCAAACCAGTTTCGATATATCGATTTTGGCATGAGTGTTGACCGTTGATTGATTCGGTTGACCAATCAAGATTGGTCTACCGAATCAGGGATTTTCGGCATACCGAGCCTGTTTTTGGCATGTCGATTCTGGGTGCAAATATGTTTATAAAATGTGTTTTCCGAGGGTTTTCCGGATTGTTTTGTTTGGTCCCTTTGAGTGAGATTGTGGGCTGTCAGTGGTGGTCCCCTGGGACACCTGACGCGCCGCTTTGTTGAGGTTTTGGAAGAATTTCCAAAGATATGAAAATGGTTTTGGAAAAGGATTTCAAGGAAATAGTTGGCCTATTTTGGAAAATGTTTTCCTGATTTTCTATGTGCGGGCCGAGACAGTGTGGGACCGTGTCGTCGGAACCAGCGACTGTGACGACATTCTCGGGTGGTCGGGCGCGACTCCCTGGTCAAAGTCGGGGGGCCGAGATACCTGAGGCTGAGGGGCGTCGAGTCCTAAAGGTATGAGACTCCTTGACTGTCGCCTCAAGGCTAGGGTTGTGGTCCGCAGGTTGAGGTGTCTTGTGGCATGATGGGGTGGTATGATACTCCTACTATCGCTGTGAGCACTAAGGCTCGGGTGTCGTCGGGTGTGGACGTATGACACTCCCTCCTTAGCACCGTGTGTAGAGGACATCGTGAGGAGATGTACCTTGTGGTGGCCAGTGCGGGTGGGACACGTGTCCTGTAGCTAGTAGCGTCCTAAGAGACAGGACAGCCTTCCCAGGGAGGGGTTGGCTCTATGAGGGTTCTCAAGGTAGGGAGAATCACGAGACGGTGATCGCTCCTGCACAGGGTGGCTTCACTGTGGCAGTGCAGAAAGGCCATGGTCGCTCCTCGGTGGACTACATGTGGCCAGAGTTAGGTTGCCTGGTGCCGAGCTTCCCGACTCACTATGTGTGGTTTTGGCCATTAAGGGCCTTTACTTGTGGCTTTGGGTTAGTAGAGCCCCTATTGTTGTTTTGGCTAGTGTAGGCCTGGTTTATGATGTTTTAAGAAAATGTTTTGTGAAATGAATTTAAAATGAAAATTGATTGTAGTTTTGTTTTCCGTGGTTTTCGTGGGTTGTGTACTGAGTGACCTTTGTCACTCATACGCTTTTCCTCGTGTCTTTGGTTTGCAGGTGTCGACATGCAGAGAATTAGCATAGTGCATATAGTCTTGAATTTACTAGCCGCATACACAGGTTCTTGGTAGTTAGATATTTACTATTTAGCTTTAATTTTCCTGTAATTTAATTTATTTTAAATTATTGTGGAAAATGTGGGGCGTGACAGTTTTTGGTATCAGTGCTCCAGATTCACTAGGTTGCACTACACCTAGGGTGGCTGGTCTAGAGTCTCCATAGGTTTTGCATGCATTGTAGAGTCTGCACTTGATTTCGCCATGGATTTCTAGTTGTTGCTTTGTCTGTGGTGCAGGTACTTTGCCTTTCTCCAGCAGGATGCCTCCTCGAGGTCGTAAGGGCAAGACCCTTGTCGAGGAGACCGAGTCCCAAGAGGACGTAGGTGGATGGAAGGTTGTTCGTGCGGAACTGAGGAGATTGGCACACGGGATCTCTCACGCGTTCGACCAGAGTAGCGCCAGTGAACCGTCGGGTGCGGCTAGCGACCTACCTGCTGGATGGTGAGGCAGATAGGTGGTGGAAGTCTGTGAGGTGGTTGAAGTTCCCGGACTCTTTCACTGTTAGCATCCAATGGAAGCATTTCAAGGTGGCCTTCTATGACATGTATTTTCCTGCTCAAGTGAAGGAGCAGCTTTGTAACACCTATAAAATTCATTTTTGTAATTATTTACATTTTATGAATTTTATTCCTAAACGGGTGTTACTGTTCCGAGGCTCGTTGTGTGGTTTTGTAGTTTTGGGCTTGGGCCTCGTGGGGCAGCTTCAGTTTACGTGTCCCTGTGCATTGTGGCACTATTTTTGTGGGGCCTAGGTGTGGGTCTGAGTGGGGCCCAGGTGTGGGGTCCACGTGGGGCCTGTGTTCGTGGGCCGTTGATTGTGGCTAGTGGTTGGGTGGAGTGGTTGGTTGCTCTTGTGGTGTGCTGATGGTTGAGATGTGTAGGTGAGCATGTTGCCAGCTACTGTGGGCGCAGGCTTTATAAGCCGCACCGCACTCCTCCACCGCCCATCGCTGTCTTCTCCTTGTTCTTCTTCTTTCCTTCTCCTCCTTGGCGCGCACTTATCCTTCCCCACCCTTTTTCCCTTCTTCCCCACTCCTTCTTTTCCGCCCCTTCTCCTTTCCCCCTTCTCCTGCCACTCATCTCCCTTGTTTTCTCCCCCTGTTACACGCCAAGAGAGAGAGAGAGAGAGAGAGGGAAGAAGAAAGGTTGTGGTTGTTCGTGTGGCGTGTGGAGCTTGGGAGGAGTGTCCTGAGGTCGTAGTGAGGTCGTGGTCGCCAGAGTTTGCTGGAGTCGACTGGAGAATCGTCGGAGCGTATTTTCTAGTACGCATCTCCACCCTATGTAATAGAGAGCATAAAATTGGTAGAAAATGCTAGGATTGCATGGAATCTAGGTAAATTTACATTCCTAGAATTTATTGTGATTTTATGAGAATTTATGGCGATCTTATTGCCATTTATGATGGTTGGTGCGTTTTGGGTCCTTTTGACCCTTTTGTCTTTCCGATTTTACATCATGATGCATGATGAATGGATTTTAGTTTTGTTTGTTGGCATTTGGAGTAGACTCAAGGGTCTACATCTTATGTTTTATGCATGATTTTTGACGTTTGTTTAAGGGGTCCGATCGGAGGTCCTGGTTGGGGCGATTTTGGACTGTATGGTTTTGGGCCGTTTTCTGGGATCGCAGAATTCGGCATACTGAATTGAAAATGGCATACTGAATCAGTGAATTTTGGTATACCGATTTCGTTCGGTATAGCATTTTTTTGTCAGTTTGGTCATCTGGTCAATTCAGCCTGTCGAATCACCTCGGTTGATTGATTCAGTGGATTTCGGCATACCGAACCTGATTTCCGGCATGCCGAATCAGGGCCCAAATATGATTATAAAATGTGTTTCCTGAGGGTTTTCTTCATTGCTGTGTTTTGTCCCATTGAGAGGGATTGTGGGCCGTCAGTGGTAGTCCCCTAGGACACCTAACGCATCGCTTTGCCGAGGTTTTGGAAGAATTTTCAAAGTTATGAAAATGGATTTAGAAATGGATTTCAAAGAGATAGTTAGCCTGTTTTGGAAAATGTTTTCCTGGTTTTCTGTGTGTGGGCCGAGACAGTTTGGGACCGTGTCGTCGGGACCAGGGAATGTGACAACATTCTCAGGTGGTCGGGCACAACTCCCTGGTTGAGGTCGAGGGCCGAGATACCTGAAGTTGAGGGGCATCGGGTCTTAGAGGTATGAGACTTCTTAATTGTCGTCTCGAGGCTAGGGTTGTGGTCAATGGGTTGAGGTGTCTTGTGGCATGATGAGGACGTATGATACTCCTGCTGTAATTGTGAGCACTTAGGCTCGAGTGTTGTCGGATGTGGAGGTATGATACTCTCTCCTGAGCACCATGTGTGGAGGACGTCGTGAGGAGGCGTACCTTGTGGTGGCCAGTAAGGGTGGGACACGTGCCCCGTAGCTGGTAGCGTCCTGAGAGACAGAACAGCCTTCTCAAGGAGGGGTTGGCTTTGTGAGGGTTCTCTTAAAAGAGGGGAATCGAAGGACGGTGAACGCTCCTGCACAGGGTGGCCATCATTGTGGTAGTGCAGAACGTTGTGGTCGTTCCTCAACGGACTACGTGTGGCCAGAGTTAGGTTGCCTAGAGCTGGACTTCCAGACTCACAGTGTGTGGTTTTGGCCATTGAGGGCCTTTGCTTTTGGCTTTGGGCTAGTAGAGCCCCGGTTGTGGTTTTGGCCGTTGTGGGCCTAATTTATGAGGTTTTGAGAAAATGGTTTGTAAAATGAATTTAAAAAGAAAATTGATTATAGTTTTGTTTTCCGTGGTTTTCCTTGGGGTGCGTACTGGGTGACTTCTGTCACTCATACGTTTTTCATCATGTTTTGGTTTGCAGGAGCGGGTATATAGACGTTTAGCATAGTGCATATAGTCTGGAGTCTCCTAGCTGCACACTCAAGTTCCTGGTAGTTAGATATTTACTGTTTGGCTTTAATTTTCCCGTAATTTAATTGTATTAAATTATCGTGGAAAATTTGGGTGTGACAAGCTTCGTTGATATTTCCGGAGTCTGGAGCAAGGCACTATGTCGGTGCTCGGGTTTGAGACTGAGTTTGCCCTGTTGGAACGCTTTTCTCCTACCTATGAGTCTAAGGAGGAACGGGCGTAGAGGTTTCTGGACGGCTTGAACCCAGGGCTACGAGTGAAGGTGATAGGCTGTAGGTGCCAGATTGTGGAGGACATGGTTGGAATGGCTTGCCGATTCGAAGTGGAGCATCAAGAAGTTTCTAGAGAGTCGTCCCAAGGGGAAGGATAAGTCTTCTTTTACCACCTGGTTCTTTCTCCAGTCCTCTAAGTGTTGGTAGTTCAGGTAGCCCTGAGAAGAAGCAGATGGAGAGGTCCAGTGTTTCCTCTGTGGGCCGACGGAGTTTTGTTGGGGGTAGCGGAGCTAGCCTCAGTCAGACAGGGTCCAGTGATCCCAGTGGGAACCAGTACTTCAACTGTGGTCAGGTGGGCCACATCGCTGCACATTGTCCTCATCCTAGGTGAACCCCCTCTCCAATGGTGTGCTATAATTATGGGAAGGTGGGACACATTCAAAGATCTTGTCTGGAACCGCCTAAGAAGGTAGGAAATGCGCCACAACAGCCGACTAGGGGACAGGTGTTCACCATCGCAGCTTCAGGCGTTGGGTCTTCGGGAGATGTTGTTAAGGGTAAGGATGAATATTTGGTTTTGTAACCCTCAAAGATATGTTGTAATCTCCTTGTAAGCTGGACATCTACCTGATTGTATGGATGTGTGGTGTTGTTTTGTTTGGCCATTAGGTTCTTTTATTGTGGCTGGCTAGATGGCCAAAGTGTTGTTTGACTCAGGGAGTTCTTTCTCCTTTATCTCTGAGTCTTTCGCGGCAGAGTTGGAAGAGAGACCAGCTAGACTAGCCTCTCATCTCAATGTGGCTACCCCGCAGGGGGAGCATAGTTTGGCATGGATGTATCTGCGGTCTGTCGACCTGACGCTGATTGGTAGAGAGTTCAACGCTAGCCTGATCGTGATGGACATGCAGGAGTACGATGTGATACTCGGCATGGATTGGTTGGCGCAGCAGTCCGCTTTGATCGACTGTGCTCAAAGGAGAGTTTATTTTGGATCTCCTGAGGATGGGTCTTTCCTTGTACAAGGTGGGTGCCAGGGTGAGCCTACGCTTGTCATTTCAATTATGAAGGCTTATAAGTCTTTGGTCAGGGGTTGCATGGGGTATCTAGCTAGTATAGTTATCTCCACTTCTCCTGAGTTGGGTGTTCACGACATCTCTGTGGTGTGTGAATATCCGAAAGTTTTCCCTAATGATTTGCTTGGTATGCCACCTCACAGGGAAGTAGAGTTCTTGATAGATCTGATCCCTGGTTCTGGTGCTGTGTCGAAGCCTCCCTATCGCATGGTGCCAACGGAGTTACAAGAGCTCAAGACTCAGTTGCAGGAGTTGCTGGACAAGGGGATTATCAGGCCGAGTGTGTCTCCATGGGGAGCACCTATCTTGTTCTTCCGCAAGAAGGATGGTTCACTTCGACTGTGTATAGATTATTGGATGCTGAACCAGATCACGGTGAACAACAAGTATCCCTTCGACTGTGTATAGATTATTGGATGCTGAACCAGATCACGGTGAACAACAAGTATCCCTTGCCTTGCATTGATGACCTGTTCGACTAGTTGCAGTCTGCATCGATGTTCTCGAAGATTGATCTGAGGTCAGGGTATCACTAGTTGAGGATACGAGACTCAGTCATTCAGAAGACTGCCTGCTGGACATGGTACAGGCATTACAAGTTCATGGTCATGCTTTTCGGCTTGACCAATGCACCAGCTGCGTTTATGGATCTGATGAACTGGATTTTCAGCCCTTTTCTGGACCAGTTCGTTGTGGTTTTTGTTGATGACGTCTTGGTCTATTCTCCTGATGTTGAGACTCACACATTGCACCTGAGGGCAGTTTTGGATACTCTGAGGCATCATCAGTTGTACGCCAAATTCTCCAAGTGTGAATTCTGGCTGAGCGAAGTCATGTTCCTTGGCTATTTTATTTCTGGAGAAGGCATCAGAGTAGATCATGCTAAGGTCGGG
This sequence comes from Posidonia australis, assembly GCA_024699735.1. Lineage (NCBI taxonomy): Eukaryota > Viridiplantae > Streptophyta > Magnoliopsida > Alismatales > Posidoniaceae > Posidonia > Posidonia australis. Next base: position 10,836 of record JAMKQA010004913.1, on the reverse strand, counting down.
GCGGTAAGTAGTTGGGAGCGACCTAGGATTGTGTCAAGGATCAGGAGTTTCTTGGGTTTGGCAGGCTATTATAGGAGGTTTATCAGGGATTTCTCCTCCATAGCCGCGCCTTTGATAGAGTCGACTAGGAAGGGAGTTCCTTTTTGCTGGGACCAGAATTGTGAGGCAAATTTCCAAGAGTTGAAGTCTCATCTGGTTTCTACCCCTATGTTGACTTTGCCTTCTGGAAGTGGTGGCTTCACTGTGTATAGTGATGCCAGTAGCATTGGGTTAGGGTGTGTTCTGATGCAGCATGGCAATGTTATCGCATATGCTTCACGTCAGCTGAAAGATCATGGGAAGAACTACCTGACCCACGATTTGGAGATGGCTGCCGTAGTGTTCGCTCTCAAGCTCTGGCGACACTATCTCTATGGGGAGCAGTTTGAGGTCTACACCGATCATCAAAGCTTGAAGTATATCTTCACGTAGAGGGAGCTCAACTTGAGGCGGCGTCGTTGGGTGGAGTAATTGAAGGACTATGATTTCAGCCTGTCCTACCATCACGGCAAGGCCAATGTGGTCGCCGATGCCCTGAGTCGGCGTACGCATGTGATGGCGAGCCTGATGGTCAAGGAATGGACCATGTTGGAGGATCTGGTGGGCTGCAAGCCGAAGCGACAAGCTCGGGGAACGATTGGTGCCTGGGTGGCCAACCTGTCTGTTCGCCCTAAGCTGTTAGAGTTTATTGTCGCCTGTCAGTAGCTGGATCCATTCGTTCAGGCTGTGTTTGAGAAGCTGGAGGCTGATGGAGAGCCTTATTTTTCTATTGGGGCATATGGAGAGCAGAGGTATGATATGCGTCTATATGTGCCCCAGCATGAGGAGGCCAGGCAGAGGTTGTTGGATGAAGCACATCGGTCTAGGTACATTATACACCCCCGGAGTACGAAGATGTACTGAGACCTAAAGTGGAACTTTTAGTGGCCTGGCATGAAGAGAGATGTTGCTAACCATGTGGCGAGGTGTACCACCTGTTAGTTGGTCAAGGCATGGCACCAGAGACCTAGTGGGACCTTGCAGCCGTTGGATATTCCTGTGTAGAAGTGGGAACACATCTCGATGGACTTTGTGACTGGATTGCCATAGACTCAGAGGAAGAACGACACCGTGTGGGTGATCGTGGATCGGCTAACCGAGTCTACTCACTTCTTGGCCATTCGGATGAAGCTTCTAACGCACTGCCTGGCAGAGTTGTATGTCTCTGAGGTGGTGTGGCTGCATGGTGTTCCAATGTCCATCGTGTCGGACAGAGACACAAGGTTCACCTCGAGGTTTTGGAGAGGTCTGTAGGATGCCTTTAGCACTGTGTTCAACTATAGCACAGAATTTCATCCTCAGTCTGATGGTCAGACAGAGAGGACTATCCAGATGCTGGAGGATATGCTTAGAGCATGTGACTTAGACTTTCAAGGGAGTTGGGTGGACAATTTGTCGCTGGTCGAGTTCGCCTGCAACAATAGTTATCACTCAAGCATTGGGATAACGTTGTATGAAGCTTTGGACGGTAGGCCATGCAGATCGCCGATTTGCTGAAGTGAGGTGGGAGAGCGTCAGTTGATTGGTCCTGAGCTTGTACAGTTGTATGTGGACAAGGTGGATCTGATCCAGAGCAGGCTGTTGGCTGCATAGAGTTGGTAGAAGAGCTATGCCGACAGGAGGTGGAGACCGCTAGAGTTCTGGTGGGAGACTATGTGTTTCTGAAGGTGTCGCCAACAAAGGGTGTCTTGAGGTTCGAGAAGCATGGTAAGCTGAGTCCCCGCTATATTGGCCTGTACCAGATCACCCACAGGATCGGTGAGGTTGCTTATCGGTTGGATCTACCACCAGAGATGTCGTCTGTGCACGACGTATTCCATGTCTCCATGCTGAGCGAGTGTCTGGCTGACGTTTCTCATGTGATCCTAGTTCAGCCAAAAGGGCTCCAGGAAGATTTGTCCTTTGTGGAGGATGTCGTCGAGATTGTTGACCGCAAGGAGCAGGTGCTGTAGAAAAAGGTGATTCCATTGGTTTTGGTGCGGTGGTGGCATCATGGAGCAGAGGAGGCCACGTGGGAACATGAGGAAGCCATCCTAGCCCAGTACCTGTATATTTTCGCATAGTGATTTCAGGGGTGAAAACTTCATTTAAGGGGGTTAGGATGTAACACCCGTAAAATTCATTTTGTAATTATTTACATTTTAATGAATTTTATTCCTAGACGGGTGTTACTGTTCTGAGGCCCATTGTGTGGTTTTGTGCTTTTAGGTTTGGGCCTCGTGGGTCGGCTTCTATTTTCATATCCCTATGCGAGTGGGGCCCGGGTGTGGGTCCGCGTGAGGCCCAAGTGTGGGGCCAACGTTCGTGGGTTGTTGGTTATGGCTGGTGGTTGGGCAGAGTGGTTGGTTGCTCGTGCGGTGTGCCAGTGGTTGAGATGTGCAGGTGAGCACGCTCCTAGCTATTGCGAACGCAGGCTTTATAAGCCACACCGCACTCCTCTACCGCTCATCACCGTCCTCATCTTTCCTTCTCTTCCTCGGGTGTGTTTCCCTTCTTTCCCACCTTTCCTTCCCATCCACCTCCTCCTCCTCCACCCTCATTCTCCTTTTCCCCTTTCACCTTCCACTCGACTCCCCTGTTTTCCTCGGCATCACGCGTTGAGGGAGAGAGAGAGATTGAGGGAGAGAACCAGAGGGCTGTGGTGGCTCGTGGCGGTGCGTGGAGCTTGAGTGGATCGTCCTTGGGGCCGTGGTCGCTGGAATTTGCCAGAGTCGGCCAGATATGCCGGAGGCCGTTTTCAGGTAAACACCTTCGTTTCATGCAATAGAGAGCATGAAAATGGTAGGAATTGATAGGATTGCATGAAATCTAGGTAAATTTACATTCCTAGAATTTATTGTTATTTTATGAGAATTTATGGTGAATTTATGGATATTTATGGCGGTTGATGCATTTTGGGTCATTTTGACCCTTTTGCCATTCCGATTTTATATCTTGATGCATGGTGAATGGATTTTAGTTTTGTTTGTTGGGATTTGGAGTAGATTCGAGGGTCTACAACTTATGTTTTATGTAAGATTTTTGGTGCTTGTTTAAGGGGTCCGATTGGAGGTCCCAATTGGGGCGATTTTGGACTGTTGGGTTTGGGCCGTTCTCTATTTTTCACAGAATTCAGCATACCGAACCATTTCAGTATGTTGTTTCTCGGTCAAATTAGGTTCTCTAATCAAAATTTGATCGTCTGATTTTAGATGGTCGTTCGAATTAGGAGATTTTGTTCGACTGAACCAGTTTCGGTATACAGATTTTGACCTGAGTGATTACCATTGACCTGATTCGGTCTACCGATCTAGATCGGTCAACCGAATCAGGGATTTTCGGCATACCGAACCTGTTTTCAGCATATCGATTCTAGGCCCAAATATGTTTATAAAATGTGTTTTCAGAGGGTTTTCCTGATTGATTTGTTTGGTCCCTTTAAGAGGGATTGTGGGCCGTCAGTGGTGGACCCATAGGACACCTGACGCACCGCTTTGCCGAGGTTTTGGAAGAATTTTCAAAGATATGAAAATGGTTTTGGAATAGGTTTTCAAGGAAATAGTTGGCCTATTTTGGAAAATGTTTTCTTGGTTTTCTATGTGCTGACCGAGACAGTGTGGGACCTTGTCGTCGGGACCAGGGAATGTGACGACATTCTTGGTTGGTCGGGCGCGACTCCCTGGTTGAGGTTGGGGGGCCGAGATACCTGAGGCTGAGGGGCGTCGGGTCCTAGAGGTATGAGACTCCTTGACTATCGTCTCAATGCTAGGGTTGTGGTCCACGGGTTGAGGTGTCTTGTGGCATGACGAGGAGGTATGTTACTTCTGTTGTTGCTGTGAGCACTGAGGCTCGGGTGTCTTCAGGTGTGGAGGTATGACAATCCCTCTTGAGCACTGTGTGTGGAGGACGCCTTGAGGAGGCGTACCCTGTGGTGGCTAGTGTGGGTGTGACACGTGCCCCGTAGTTGGTAGCGTCTTGAGAGACTGGACAGCCTTCTCAAGGAGGGGTTAGCTTTACGAGGGTTCTCCAGGTAGCGAGAATTGCAGGACAGTGATCACTCCTACACAGGGTGGCTTCACCGTGGCAATGCAGAACGCCGTGGTCGCTCCTCGGTGGACTGTGTGTGGCCAGAGTTAGGTTGCTAGTGTTAAGCTTCCCGACTCACTATGTGTCGTTTTGGCCATTGAGGGCCTTTGCTTGTGGCTTTGGCTTAGTAGAGCCTCGGTTGTTGTTTTGGCCAGTGTGGGCCTATTTTATGAGGTTTTGAGAAAATGGTTTGCAAATTGAATTTAAAAGGAAAATTGATTGTAGTTTTGTTTGTCACGGTTTTCGTGGGGTGCGTACTAGGTGACCTTTGTCACTCATACGTTTTTCCTCGTATCTTTGGTTTGCAGGTGCAAGCATGTAGAGAATTAACGTAGTGCATATAGTCTGGAGTCTACTAGCCGTACACACTGATTCATGGTAGTTAAATATTTACTGTTTGGCTTTAATTTTCTTGTAATATAATTTGTTTTAAATTATTGTGGAAAATGTAGAGCGTGACAGGTATCATGACATCAAAGTCTACCTGGAAACTGGGAGTCACCATCTGGATGCATCAGCGGTAGATAAAAAAACCATGGTCCTACAGGCTTCAAAATATGTGATTGGAGCAGGTCACTTGTACAAGAGGTCTTACAATCAGATACTTCTACGCTGTCTTCATAAGAAGGAGGTTGATACAGTAATGCTGCAAATGCATGCTGGGTCATGCAGGCCCCACATGAATGGGGTATTATTGGCCAAGAAAATAATGTTGCAAGGTTATTTCTGGTCAACCATGGAGACGGACTACTATCAGTTTGTGCGTAGATGTCACAACTGTCAAGTCCATGGCAACTTTATTCATGCACCACCGTAGTAGGTCCATAGCATATCGTCCCCTTGGCCTTTCTCAACATGGGGAATAGACATCATCGGAGCTATCCACCCAGCACCTTCCAATGGACATCAGTACATCTTGGTAGCAATTGATTACTTTACAAAATGGGTGGAGGCAGCTTCTTACAAGACAGTGACTGCCTTTGTGACTGAAAAGTTCATCGGGAACAATATCATTACCCAGTACGGGGTCTCGCATTCAATCATCTCTGATAATGGGACAAATTTCATAGCCAAAAGAGTTGAGGATTTCTTGCGGGAGTTCCATATCATGCATCACAGGTCCTCCCCATACCGTCCTCAGATGAACGGGGCCGTGGAATCCGCTATTAAGAATCTAACCAAGATTCTTAAAAAGATGGCAGAAACACATAAGGACTGGCATGACAGGCTCTCATATGCTCTATGGGCTTACAGAACATTAGTCTGGACTTCAACTAGAGCGACTTCATATTCTCTGGTATATGGTATGGAAGAAGTCTTACCAATAGAGGTGGAGATACCGTCGCTCAGAGTCTTGAAAGAAGTAGAGCTGGAAGAGGCAGAGTGGATTGAGGACCTCCTTTTTCAACTGAACTTGATTGATGAGCATCGGTTGCAAGCTATGCATCATGCACAATGCTATCAGAAATGCATGGCCAAAGCTTATCAGAAGAAGGTCCGACCAAGAAGCTTCTTACCAGGCGACCTGGTCTTGCGAGCAATATATCTCCCTGATAGTCGTGGAAAGTTTAGGCCCAACTAGCGCAAGCCATTCGTGGTCAAACATGTCTACTCTAAAGGAGCCGTCATTCTCGAGGACATGGACTGCATCGAACAGTTAGAGCCAGTTAATTCCTGTTCCCTAAAAAAAGTACTATCAATGATCATAAACAATGTGTCCTCACTCTATGACACTATCACCTTTCTTCATGCATGCACGATTTCATTTTGTCAATGTCTTTCTACATCCATGTAGCCATGCATCTTAGCAATTACTACTTCTCATTTAGCATGTGCATTTATAAATAGTTGATTGGCATCATCATCACATGCATGAATCTTAGCCCGGTGATGATAAGCGGAATAAGCCTGCCAATGTTGGGAATGCGTAGCACCTCCTTAGGTAGATACTCACTACAAGAGAAACAAGATTTTGTGAGGACAATGTTCCGCTCTAAGTCCTCGCTGATTCCTCGCTAAGTCCTCGTTGCAAACTTTAACAAGGACTTAGTGAGGAATAATTATCCTCGGAGCTAAATAACTTGTTAAATCAATACTGCGAGGATATATCCTCGCAATGTGCTCGTCTAATATTACCGAGGATATTACGAGGAAATATTTCCTCGTAATGTCCTTGCTATATCCTCGTAGAATCCTCGGGAAATGCTCACTAAATATCATGAGATTGTGTCATCGTGTCAGTTTTAGCGACGAAATTGCAAGGATATAACGAGGACATGGTCACAATGTCCTCGCAATTTGCTCGCTAAGTGCTCGATAAATAAAACGAAAGTCATTATTTTTGCAAAGATATAGTGAGGAAATGTCCTCGCTAATACTGGACAGTTAAAAAAATAATAAAACAATACATTACAAAATTGAACCTGCTAAAATTTAGATTCATATACCTGGTAAAATGACATTCAAACACATTCACAAGTACATTAAATTACACATATACAAATTTTATAAAAAAAAAGTTTCAATTGATCATACAACATAAGATTTTACACATCCAAAGTTTTTACAAAAAGTAGCTAATACAACACTGAAATATCTTAATACAAGTCAATAAATATAATACAAGGCAAAACGATATATTATGTATCACTTTCTTCGGGAACCAACTTACTTTCCTTTACCTTTTGAGGATGATGCATAGATGGAGCGACGACGATGTCTATACTCCTCAAAATCCTCATCATCATCACTTTCCAAAATAACTTCTTGCTCGTTTGTATATCTTCTGATTATAAAAAAACAAACTTAATATGTATTGTAATGAATAATGATTAAATTATAATATCAAATTCAACATGATAATTTATATATATCAAAAATTTTAAAAGTAAATCAAATTTTACCCTACAAGTCGATCCTCCAAAGCATTTATTTCATCTCTTATTTCATTCCTTACTTTAGTCCTTATTTCATTCCTTATTTCTGAGCTTATGTCGGCTCTGAAACTCTCTAATGTAGTTGCCATCTATGACAACTAAGAACTGAAGTACTCCAAATCAAATGAAGTAGAAGCCTGAGGCGTAGGACGATACTGCCCAGTAGAAGACGTAGAAGAACCAATGGTCATATCTTCTGAGTAGTATGGATCCAAACCACCCAAGCCTTGCTTTCTTGATGAACTACCCACGTTCCTTTCCATTGAAACTTGCTTCCAAAGTTTGTTGTCAAAGGCAGGGTGTTCATCGACATTATCGTCTCCATATTTTTCTTGATACAAAAAGGTGTACCTATCCTATATAAATAAACACAAAAAGTTAGTTAAAAATAATATAAGATATAAGTGCATATTATTAAAATGACTTTAATTATAATCATTATTACTTACAAGTACATCCTTGGCACTCTGGGTTGACCAAACATGCTCTGATCAACTAGTGTAGAATGCAGTCCACCACTCTATTATTGTAGGTTTCCTACATAGTTTAGTGGTCTACAACACAAGTAAAAAGAGAACTGATACAAGACATTCCAATACTAACATTTGTTGACATCCAAATGAAAACATGGTATCCCATCCACAACCAAACTACCAAAGCCAACATTTCTGAAAGAAGAAACCAGCCACTTGGAAAGCAAGATATGAATTAGTGTTTAGACAAAAAAATCCAAGCTGTCTGGTGTTTGTATCTCTATTTGCACTTGGCATAAGAGCTGAACTTCTACTACTTGTATTTCGTTGTGGACACACAACTTTTATCATAATGAATCCTACCATCATTCAAACAAACATTAAAACAAAAAAAAAATACTAGCTACCTCAACATAACTCTAGGATATATGGCATTTACCTGACATATCCTACCTGTATATTGTTTTTGCATGTTATCCATAGACACAGACTAGCATCTGAAAACAGCCTGAATTCTACGTCAATTATACTTGAATAATGGACATTTTAACTAAAAAGGGAACTTAACACAAATAGAGAAAATTGTCCAAAAATCAAAGCTAATTTCCTTAAGTAATTATGAATGTTTGTTCATGTTAGTAGTTCTTATTAATTATTATACACGCCTGTGTCGCTGCAATCAATAAGCAATAACATGAGCTAAATTTTGTGATAACTTCGTATACTGAGGGTTTTTTTCATCAATGAACAAAACAACGATATCATAGTGGAACAGCAGACAAAAATCAATTGCTCATAAACAATTTATGACAGATGCTGAAAAGGCCATTAGTCTCCAGGCTCCTGTAGGGACAAATTGGTAGTTGTTGCAGCTGGACAGGGAGACAACTCTAGTTGGACATGACGTACAACACTACTCTGTATAGTAGTACTATGCCTAAACACAAGAGAAGAGGTGGGAGCCTCAACCAAAGTGGTCGGAGGTGTCCATCCAACCTCAGGTGGTGTCAGACCCTGTGAACGAATGAACTCAAGCAACTGAGCACTCGTATAAGCACTAGGATCAATCTCTCGATCCTCTAATGAACCACGTCCACCAGAACCACTGGAGCGTCAACCGCCTCTACCAAATCCGGCCATCTAAAATCGTAAACAATACATTAAAAAATTTATATAAGATTCAAGCAATTTATTGGATAAATATTATACAAAAATGATTATCATATTCTTATTACTTGATGATACTTACAAGCACAAGAACAGCGACAATGCTCAACAAGAAAGCCATGATAAACCTGAATTAAATTAAGTTATTAGTTTTCTATATTATCTTAATTAGTTGATAGATATCAAAATTAAATAACAGATTAGTATAGAATGCAAGTGCAGAAAGAGTTTACAAAGGAATTATAGATCTCCTTAATCTTCATCACTATAGTCAATACTTTCTTCTTGAAAATTTAAACATAATAAGATAATTTATTATCAAAATTTATTGAATAAACATATCGAGAAAGATAACAAAAAATACTCGACAAAAAGTTCGACTTCTTGGCAATTATCATGAACATATAACTCTACATTATCAAGAACAAACCAACTTCAAATCTCTACGTGCATTCTCTGTGTCCTTTGTCTTACCCTTGACATCCATTACCGTGTAGAACACATTGTCAAATACATTCTTCTCGATATGCATGACGTCTAAATTATATCTAATTAAGACCTTAGACCAATATGGTATCTCCCAGAATATGCTGATCTTCATCCAATTGTGAGTGATCTCATATCCTTCTAATGTTTGTGGACCAACATCATGGCCAAACATGATCTGCTCAAAGTTTAAAAGTCGATTATAGACTTGCTCTCTCGACAACCTGAGGGGTGAGTTAGAAACTTCGATGTTATTCTTCTTAAAAGCTTGTTTCTACCTTCGATATGGGTGGTCCATGGGCAAGAATTGACGATGACAGTCAAAAAAACATGGCATTCGACCATATTGAAGCTGAAAGGACTTTGTGTGTTCCATACAATGAGGGCAGCTCATCTTTCCATGTGTGCTTCAACCAGACAACATCCTGTATTTAGGGAAATCACTTATAGTCCAAAGCAATGCAACTTTCATGTTGAAAGTTTCTCGTTTGCTTGCATCATATGTCTCAACCCTTGTGTCCCAAAGCATCTTCAACTTGTCTACAAGAGGTCTCAAGTACACGTCAATGTGTCCAAGATGACTTGGACCAGGAATAAGCAAAGACAAAAACATGTATGGCCTCTTATTACACATAGAAGGAGGTAGATTGTATGGTGTGATCATAATAGGCCAACAAGAGTAATCTTTTCCTCTACCATGTGGATTTAATCCATCACTAAAGAAGCCAATAATGACATTACGGTTTTCAGAAGCAATTGATGGAAACGACTCCTTCAGGACTTGCTAACACTTGGTGTCAGAAGGATGCTCCATATCAGAGTTCTGTGTATGATCTGCATGTCATGTCATATCTTTTGCAGTCTCTCTGTAATAGTAAAACCTCTTCAGTCTTGGTGCTAGAACAAAAATAACGAAGCACCTTCTGAGGTACACGTATCTTTGAATCACTTTTGTAACGGGACTCATGACATTCTAGACACTCTAATTTATCTTCGTGTTCCTTGTAGTACAATATATGATGTTTTGAACAAGCATCAATCTTCACCTCTGCCAACTCCATCTTTCTCATCATCTTCTTCGTCTCGTTGTAATTCTTCGGCAATTCATGATTTTTGGCAACATTTTCTTGATTTTACCTATCATAGCATCAAAACAACTATCTATCATGTTGTAGTCGATCTTCAATGCCAATAACTCAGACACTGCAGATAACTTTGTGTAATTCTTGCAACCTGGCCATAATGGCTCCTTCGCCTTTCTTAACAACTCATAAAACTCTTGAGATTCACCATGTGTCTCTTCATCACCAGACACATCAAAATCCGGACCTACCATGTCCATCACCATGTCCACAATGCGATCATGTACTAACAAGAGTAACTTTCCCATAGCTTTGAAAGTTCTCCCCATGTTTAAACCAACACTTGTAGTTTTCCACAAATCCTTTCTTACATAAATGTATTTCAACATCCCTTCTCGATTGTTTTTTAAATAGTGGACATTTTTTACAAGGACATATAATCCTTCCATCCCTTTCCACAATACCCAGACCTTGATTATATGCAAATTCCACAAACTCCTGAACCCCATTCAAAAAACTCATACACACTTTTCCATCCACGACTCGTGT
>JAMKQA010004912.1:0-32838 GCA_024699735.1 Posidonia australis | reverse complement strand
CCCCCCATCACACCAACACCCCCCCCCCCCCCCCAAAAACCAGTAGCTGTTGGTGCATGAAGTCTCCCCTATGCCGCTGGCTTCAACCTTCCAACAGTTCCTACCCTCCTGCCGACCCTTCCACCTCCTTCCAGCAACTCCTCTGGCCTCGCCAGGCCCCTCCAGGGCCTTCTCCACTGTCAGCCAACCCCTCCAGGGCTTCCTCAGCCGTTGACAGACACAAAGAGGCAGATTTCTCCACCACGCCAGGTCTTCCCAACATCTCCGATGAGCCCTGTCGATGATTGTTTTGTCATGATATAGGCTACCGACATCTCTCTACTTCTATTTCGTGTCCCTGGACAGAGACTGCATGTTCGAGAGGCTGATTTTATCTTCTTCCTTTTTTTGTGTGTCTTAGATTGAGACTACATGTTCGGGAAATTATTTGTGGCTTTTTAGTACCCATTTCTTGCTACTATTCACCTCTAATCAAATTGTGTTGTTGCTGTTCTTGGTGATTTACCTCATTTTCCATGTCTAGAGAAGCACTTGTGAAGAATTCAAGTAGTACCTTCATCTAATTCAATGGACAAAACTATTTGCTTTGGTCTTAAACCTTTAAGGCAATTCTTGGTGTCCATCGGAAGATTCATCATCTGACACATAATCTCCTGATGTCAAAAGGACGTTGCTTATGAAGGCTGATTTGTTGATGATTGTGTAATTATATCCTAACTTGTCAATAGTATAGAGGAGAGCATTTCTAAAGGCATCATGATGCTCAAGTTTGCTAAGAAGAGCTAGAATACCCTAAAGAACATCTACGACCATGAGAAGAATATTTCCAAGATATATGAGATCCATGAGCAGATTTTCACAATTCGCTAGGCTAACCGTTCAGTACAGAAATACTTCATACCCCTGCATGCACTTTTAGATGAGTTGAAGATTTATCAACCCTTTGTGGTTGATATTTCTAATATGAAAGAGCATCATGAGGAGCTCGCCATTGCTGCCTTTATGGTCTCAATCTAGAGTTTGGATTACATATACGAAGACAAATTCTTGACGTTGAGATTATTTCTTTTTTACAATCCACCTTCTTCCGTGTCTTGCAAATTTCTATTGCTATGCCAGTTGCGGTTCTAGGTTAGTTTGCAAGGATTGATCCTTCTCATAATCGTGGTAGAGGTAGTTGAGGTCAGTTTACAGGGAGAAGACAATCCAATGTGAGCATTGTGGCAAATTTCACCATCGATCTAATAGATATTGGGTAAAGTTTAGTAAGTCCTCACATCTCTCTTCTCATGTTACTACTGAGATCTCCTCCACTACATCACCTACTAATCAACCTACATCCATTTCTCAAACTGATTGACTGATTTATGTAGTTACAAGGCAACCAACCCTCTACTATAGCATCACATGCTTTTACCAAAGGTACTAGTGTCTTACTAGTTTCTACAGATAGTTCTTGGATTATAGATTCTAGTACTTCTTCTCACATAGATACACGAAACCTTTTTACCCATCTTTCTTAGTTGTCTGACCATTTCGTTTCCATTGTTGATGGCCACACTTGTCTAATGTCGGGGGAAGGTGTTGTTAGAACCTCCTCTCAGATTACATTTAACAAAGTTCTTTATACTTCTAATTTTCTTGTAAACCTTCTATCCATTAGTACCATTATAAAGCAAATACTATTTTATAACCTTTTTACCCTTTCATTGTACCTTTTAGGATTTACTATAAAGCGTCTCAAACAGGACACTACGAAAACTACATTACTGACTGGGAAATTAACTGGACAAAAAAAAAACTAAACAATTAACTTCCCAAAACCTATGTGCAACTAATGGCTCTTGTCTACGAGTACCAGGCTGGACTACACTCCAACTAAGCATCTGAAAACAAATATTACAAAACACACCTAAGTGACTTCTAAGTCACTCAACACGTGCCTACTAAGAACATGACGGAAAATATCTCAAAACTAACTCTGGAAAACATCTCTAAACTGTCTTTTGGAAATAAAATCTCTTTCGTAAATCTATTTGGAAAATCTTCATGCTTTTTTCAAAAACTTTTCTATCTGTTTTAAAATCTCATGCTCTAATATTTTCTGAAAATAACTCTAGATTAGACTCTAATCCAAAACACAATTTCCAAATCTGACTGAAACTAGGCCTAAAACACTGTTCTCGTCGTCGCTAGACTTTTGCTAAAACTCAGAAGCCAAAACTCAGCTCGATTCTAACTTAAAACAACTACACAATCTCAAATCTGAAAATCTTTTCTTTTATTTTCTAGTGCCACCTTGATCAAGGATTACCTAACCACAAGCAATTGGGAAGACATCAACCTTAACCTCCTGTCACTGTGAAAGACCCCATGTAGACATACCACCTTCTCGACCAACAGGCTTCACTACTCTTTCCTCTTTTCTTTTCTTCATTGCATGGAGATACGTTCTTCCAACGCTTTATTGGTGTTTGAGCATTTAGATCATCTTACCTGGTCCATCTAACACTAGCATTTTTAGGGAACCTAGTCTCTTTCACTGGGGTTTTCAATGTTGGTATCGACGATTTCTGACGATGACCGTTATCAATTAAGTCACAAACCCTAAGGCTACTACCCTACCTTTACATGGACCTATACAGAAATCTCAAAAATATATTTTTGAAATCAAAGTTCTTTCTTTAAAATCCCTTTTCTAAATCTTTTCCATTATGAAAACTACTCTATAAAATAATTTTTTTTCTTTAAACCACAAGAAATTTTTTTCTTAATAATATGCCAAAATACACAAATCAGGCATTATTGCATTTCTGGAAAAACTCATAAAAAAATCAACTCTTGGGTCTTGATTCGGCAGACCGAAATCTTTCGGTATGTCCAAATAACTCAAATTCTGAATGTAGCTTTGGCCCTAATTCAGCAGACTGAAACCTAACGATTTGCCAAAATCTCCTGACTCGGCATATTGAATCAGACGATTTCTTTTGCCCCATAATGGTCGTTTGCCAAAATTGAAACCTTAAATGGACTCTTTTCTAGTGAGCCACAAATCCTACATAAAATCTCACTACTAGTGTGCCAAATCTACTTCCATTTGGAACAAGTTTCGTCAAAAACCATTAAATATTACTCGAGATATAAAATCAAAAGCTAATATGACACATCTCAAGCTACTGTAGCAAAAATCTCATAAATCGCTCAAAATTCTTGCTAAATCATGGAAAAATTCTCAGATTATCACACAACCATGATTTCATGCTAATCAACACATATTCATGCTTTTTAAACTAAAATCATAACATTCTTCAAAGATTGAAGTTTAAACTGAGAAAGAAATAAAGAACAGAGAACACGTACTCAAAGTGATATCCAGTAATCGCTTCTTCTTCGACGGTTTCCTCTCACTTCATAGCATCCTTCGGACTCTAAGGTCTCCGACGACACTTCTCTTTCACTGATGAACACTCATCCTTCTCTCTCCTTCTTCTCTGGCTCTCTCTGATTTTGCCTCAACTCTCTTTTCTCTTCTCCGGTCTGCCGCTCCCAGCGTCATCTCCTCCTCCCTTTTATAGCAGTCACTCAATTGTCGCCCATCTTCTGCGACAATCGCTGGAGATCTTGGTAAATCCAAGATTCGACATGGAGGAAGGTTGTGGGCGAGAACAAGGCACAGTGGCTAACGGTGCAGGTTGTGTGCACTGTCCTGAGTTGACTCAGCCCCCACTCTGATCCCACACACTCACTCATGGAACACAAAGCACTAAGATATCACACAGTGGGGAATTACCAGAAATAATTACCAACTTAATAGAGAGCTTAATACAAATTACCATATTAACTAATTATCTAAATTACAAAACACAATTACATTTATTTTGGATAATCTAGACACAGGTGTTACATCATATCTACCTTAAAAGGAATTTCGTCCTTAAAATTCTCTTTCAATAGAACAAGTAGGAGTATCATTCCAGGATGTCAGCTTCACACTCCCACGTTGTCTATTTTGCCCTATGGGGTTGTCATTGCACCAATACCAAAGAAATAATCTTGTTTTTGAGGACTTGTTTCTTCCAATCTAATATCTATACGGCATCTTCTGCCACAGACAAGTTCCGTTGAAGCTTTTTTGGTTGCACTGGAATAACCTAAGATACATCTGCCGAACACTTTTTTAACAACAACACGTGGAAGACACTGTGTACATTAGACAACTTAAGAGACTGGTACAATTTATACGCCACCTCACCAACTCTTCTAATAATCTAGTATGGTCCAATGTAACGTGGGCTTAGCTTACCTTTTTTCCCAAATCTTGCGATCCCTTTGGTTGGTAACACTTTTAAGAAAACGAAATCTCCCACCTCAAATTCCAAAGACCTTCACCTCCGATCTGCATTGCTCTTCTGTCTGCTCTGTACAGCTTACAATCTCTTCCTGATCAGTTCCACTTTTTCTTTATACTACTGCACAATCTCTGGTCCCACTAATTGTCGTTTGCCTATCTCACTCCAACAGGTGGACGTCCTGCATGGTCTTCCATATAGTGCCTCACGAAGCCATCCTAATATTGAAGTAGCAGTTATTATTGTAAGCAAACTCTATCAACGACAAGTGATCCTGCCAACTGTCTCTAAAATCTAAGGCACAGGCTTACAGTATATCTTCCAGTGTTTGGATCGTTCTCTCTATTTGACCATCAGTCTGGGGGTGGAAGGCAATATTGAAGTTTAACACCTTCCCAAATGCCTCTTACAGCATTTCCTAGAATCTTAATGTGAACCAAGTGTCTTTATCGGACACTATCGACATTGGGACCCTATGTAGCCGTACTCAATGTTTTAAATGTCGGTTTTGTATCGAACTTCGACAAGTTGAAAAATAAATACGTGTCAGTAAAATGTTAGTATCGTATCGATGGAAACACAGTAAAAAAATCCACATTTGTTTTAAAAACTTCCATGTCGATGTCGTCTCGGAGTTGTATCGGTTTGAAAATAAGACACATGTCGATAAAATTTCGACGACACGTGTCGACATTTGGTACTATGACCGTACTATCTCGACCACGTACAATTCTACTAGCTACAGTAAGGAAAGACTCACTCTCATTGGTAAGAAGTGCGCTGACTAGGTGAGCTGATCGACGATCACCCATACTGTATCATTCTTTCTTCTGGTCTTAGACAATCCGGTTACAAAATCCGTCAACACGTATTCCCACTTCCAAACTGAAATATCCAGAGGTTGTAGAGTCCTTCTGGACATCTGATGCTCTATCTTTACAATTTAGCAAGTTACACACTCTACCATGTGCTCAGTAATATTTCTTTTCATCCCAGACCACCAAAAATTCCTCTTTAAGTCTATACATCTTAATGCTTCTTGAATGGATCGTGTATCTAGACCGGTGAACCTCATCAAGTAAGCTTTTATTTGTTTTTCCTACTTGAGGCACGTACAATCGTCGGTCATACCTCAACCCACCATCCACTTCAACTGAGAAATGAGGCACCTTTCTCCCCTCAAGCTTTTGGTAATTGTCCCTTACAAAGGAATTTAGCTGCTAAACCACTACAATGGCTTCCACCATTCTCGGGCGAACAGATAAATTCGCCAACAAAACTTTAACAACTCCCTGAGACTGTATCCATGGTCTACACTCACCAACCCCTTCATCAGATGTTATTCTTTAATCATCAAGCTAGTCATGACATAGGTGCGCCTGGTTAGCACGTCTGCAACCATGTTTGCTTTATCTGGGTGGTATGACAAACTGAAAACATAATTTTTAATGTACTCTACCCATCTTCTCTGTCTCATATTCATATCATTCTGTATGAAGATATACTTCAAATTTCTATGATCTACGTAGACTTCAAACTGTTCGCTATACAAGTAATACCTCCAGATCTTCAAGGTGAACACCACTCTTGCTATCTCTAGGTCGTGGATCGGATAATTCTTCTCATCGTCCTTTAACTACCAGGAGACGTAAGCTATTACTTTCCCATGCTACATCAGGACACACCTCAAATCCGTTTCACACGCGTCACTGTACACTGTGAAACCACCACTTCCAGATAACAAAGTCATAATTAGAACTGTGACTAGATGATTCTTCAGTTCATTGAAATTCTTCTTATAGTGCCAATCCCAAACAAAAGAAACTTCCTTCTGAGTCAATCTGGTCAACAAGACTGCAATTTTCGAAAAGTCTTGAATGAATCTCTGGTAATAACCTGTCAACCCAAGAAAACCTCTAATCTCTGTTACAGTCCTCGGTATGGCCCAGCTGCTTACTGTTTCCTCCTTGACTAGGTCTACCTTGATACCTTCTCCTGAGATAATATGTCCAAGGAAGGCTACCTTTTCTACTCAGAACTCGCACTTGAAGAACTTGACGTATAACTAGTGTTGTCTCAATGTTTCCAGTACAATCCTCAAGTGTATCTTATGAGTCTCTATATCCAGAGAATATACCAATACGTCGTCCACAAACATGACGACAAATTGATCCAAGTAAGGCCTGAATACTCTATTCATCAAGTCCATGAAAGTAATTGGTGCATTCGTTAGTTCGAATGACATGACCAAGAACTTGTCATGGCTGTACCGAGTTCGAAAAACTGTCTTATGCACATCTGTCTCTCGGATCTTAAGCTAGTCGTATCCAGATTTCAGATTTATTTTCAAGAAAATTGATACTCTCTATAGCTGATCAAATAAATCATCGATCTTAGATAGCAGATACTTGTTCATGATGGTAATCTGATTCAACATTCAATAGTCAATGCACAACCAAAGTGAATCGTCCTTCTTCTTGACGAATAATACTGATGTTTCCCAGGACGACACACATGGTGGATAAATCTCTTATCCAAAAGCTCTTGCAGTTGACTTCGGAGCTCTCTCAACTCAACTGGTGCCATTCTATACGTGGCCTTCAAGATAGAGCCTAACCCCTACACTAAGTCAATCACAAACTCTATTTCTCAATGTAGCAACATCCCAGACAGTTCCTTTGGAAAGGCATCTAGGTACTCCCTAACAACTGGGATGTCTTGTACCCCAAATACTGACAAGGAGGACACCGTCACGTTGACCAGGTATCCTACACATCATTTGACTAGATGATGGTATGCTTGGATTGCCAAGATCACTTTCTTGAGTTCTCCCAACCTCATTCCTTGTATCATACACCACCCTTAGTCTGGATACTCTACTAAAACTCTCTTCTTGACACAATTTATAGTTATTGAGTGCTGTGTTAGCCAATCCATTCCCAAAATGACGTCATACTCTTGCATCTTCATCCGGATCAGACTGTCTTGGAATTTTTTGTCTCCTAGTTGAATATTGACTGACCGCAAGTACTTCTATGCAAGGTTGTCTTCTTCCAATGGAGTTACTACAGTAAGCTAAAAAGCTAGCCTAACTGATCTGTCTTCAATCTCGACTGCAAATGACTCAAAAATAAAAGAAAATGAGCTTCTTGAGTCGAAAAGAACTCGGACCAATTGGTCAGCCACAACAAAGGATCCTAACATTCATACACAACATAACTACAACTATCATTATAGATATTAGTGCTAATTACACAATAGTTCATAGTACAACATGATTACATATATCTATAACAATCCCCACTACTCCTTACCTTCTATAACGTCCCCTGAGGGACTCACATCACAAGCAGAGATAGAGAAAACTCTTTCCTTCGTGGCCTATCGGGGCACGTCTCTAGCTGTCTTCTAAAATTCATGGCAACTCCTCTGAAAAAGCCCAACTTTGCCATAGTTGTAGCACATCACGTTGTCTATCCCTTACTGTCGCAATTTGCACTGTGCCGTGATGTGTCCCATCCTCTTGCAAATATTGTAAGGTCTTCTTCCTGCACCACTGCTGGAACCAATCTGACTGGATCCTGCACCACTAATGGAATCAATCTAGCTGGGTCCGACACTACTCTTCCCAACAACACTACATCCTTTCTCCATGACAAACTCAAAGTGCTCCTTTCTTTTCTTTCTAAAGCTTTCTGAGCTTGTTGAACTTGGTGTGCTAAAAATAAAGGATCGTTACGAGAATCTCTTCCCCTTTCCTCTAGGGTACTCCTCTTGAAACAATCAACGTTCATCCTCGTAAAGAGCTACTAGCTCTACTACATCAATCAGCGTCTGACACCAAAGTCCAAGAACTCTCGACCTAAGTGCTGGATTTAGTCCCTCTACGAACCTTTTTGCTTGATTCTCAATAATGATAATTTGATAAAACTACTGCAGTCGATAGAAAGTTACTTCATATTTTGCCACAGACATGTTCCCTTGCTTCAAGTTCCTGATCTAACTTATCACTCTCGTGCTGAGGGAAAAACCTCTTATAGAACACTTCCCAGAAATCTTCCCAAGAAATCATCATTAGGTCTTGATTGGAGAACTTAGTGCGACGTGCACCCTTCCACTACTGGTCGACGTCACCTTTAAGTTGGAAGATAGCTAGTCAAACCCACTTCTCTGTTGGACACTCCATGCCTTCTAGGATCTTCTCTACTTTTAAAAGCTAAGACTCACATTCCTTTGGCTTGCCACGGTCGTCCAGGGTTAGCACACTCAATCGGTGAAACTATGTGATCCATAGGTCACCCTTGGCCTGTTCCTTGTGGCAATTATTGAGGAACTGGATAAATCTTCCCATCATCTCGTCTATCTCCTGTCTCACGTCTCTCCAGGTACCCTGCCCTGCTCTACGTCAAACCTTAATGCTAAGGTCCTGCAATGTCCTCGACCTCTCGACATCTTATTGTCACCTAAAAAAATGCAATAACGAGGTGCAATACTCTCCTTATGTAGTCTTATGAAGCCACTAATCTAAACACCACTAAGTTGGTGTACTAAGTGTAACCTAGACTCTGATACCACTCTGCAACGCTTTCCAAATAGGACGTTACTAAAATTACACTAGTAATTGGGAAATTAACTGGACAAAAAGAAAACTAAACAACTAACTTCTTAAAATCAGTGGATAGCTAGTGACTCCTGTCTACGAATATCGGATTGGACTACACCCCAACTGAACACCTGAAAACAAACATTATAAAACACACGTGAGTGACTTCTGAGTCACTCAGTACGCGTCTACTAAAAATACAATGGAAAACTTCTCAAAACTAACTTTGAAAAACATCTCTAAACTGTCTTTTGGGAACAAAATCTCTTTTATAAATCTATCTGGAAAATCTTCATGCTTTTCTCAAAAATTCTCTATTTATTTTAAAATCTCATGTTCTAATGCTTTTTTGGAAATAACTTTGGACTAGACTCCCGTTCAAAACACAATTCTCAAACCTCGCTGGAACTAAACCTAAAATATTGTTCTCATCTTAACTAAAATCTGGCTAAAACTCAGCTCGATTCTAACTTAAAACTACTACAGAATCTCAAATCCAAAAAATTTTCTTTTCTTTTTTAGTACCACTTTGATTAACCACAAGCAGTTTGAGAGATACTAACCTCAACCTCTTGCACTATTATAGTGAAAATCCTCATGTGGGCATACCACCATCCGATCAACAGGTTTCACTAATCTTTTATCTATTCTTTTCCTCATTACACAGAGATGTATTCTTCCAATGCTACATTGGAGTTTGAACACTCAGGTCATTTTACCTAACCCATCCAACACCAATTTCTTTGGAGAACCCAATCTCTTTTACCAAGGTTCCCAACCTCAGTATCCACGATTTCGAACGGATTAGGTCACGAACCCTAAGACTACTGCCTTACCTCTATGTGGACCCGCACAGAAATCTCAAAAATCTATTTCTAAAATCAAACTACTTTCTTTAAAATCTCTTTTCTAAATCTTTTTCGTTATGGAAACTACTCTACAAAACAATTCCTTTTTCAAACAGCTTTTCTATAAATCTTACTTAAACTACAAGAAATTCTTTTTCTAAACAATATTCTAAAATATACAAATTAGACATTATTGCATTTCTAGAAAAACTCATAAAAAATAAACTCTAGGGTCCTGATTCGACAGATTGAAATCTTTCAGTATGAAACCCAAATTCTAAATGTGACTTAATTCTTGGTTCAGCAGATCGAAACCTAAGAGTCTGTCAAAATACTGAATCATTTCAACATGCCGAACCAGACGATTTATGAAATCTAACCTCCACCCCATGACGATTGTTTGTCGATATTGAGACATTGGGTGAACTTCTTTCCAATGAGCTACAAATCCTACATAAAATTTCACTACTACGCATGCCAAATCTACTTCCATTTAGGATAAATTTCATCAAAAACTATTGAATATTGCTCGAGATATAAAATCAAAAGCTAACATGGCACATCTCAAGCAATTGTAGCAAAAATCTCATAAATCACTCAAAATTCTTACTAAATCATGGAAAAATTCCTAGATTATCACACAACCATGATTTCATACTAATCAACACATATTCATGCTTTTTAAACTAAAATCATAACATTCTTCAAGGATTGAAGCTTAAACTCAGGAAGAAACAGAGAAAAGGGAACACGTACTCAAAGTGGTATCCAACAATCCCTTCTTAGCCGACAGTCTCCTCCCACTTCCTGACGTCCTCCGAGCTCTAAGGTCTCCAATGCCACTCCTCTTCCATCGACGAATACTCACCTTTCTTTCTTCTTCTTTTTCTCTGGTTGTCTCTCTGATTCTGCCTCAATTCTCTTTTCTTTCCTCCGGTCTGTGGCTCTCAACACCATTTCCTCCTCCCCTTTATAGCAGCTGCTTATTTGTCGCCGTTCATTCGCGACAACCGTTGGAGATCTTGGTAAATCCAAGATTCGACATGAAGGCTACAGGCGAAAACAGGGCACAGCGGCTGACAGTGCGGCTGTACAGCATTGTACTGAGTTGACTCAGCCCCCGCTCTGGTCCCATAGTTAGAGTCTATGTAAATTGATTCATTGTGATATCTAAGGTCTTACTAGAGTATCGTCTGTGTCTAGTCATAAGTATTACATTGTATTTCTTGATGACTTTTAACGAAGATTTTGGGTATTTCTTATTACATTGTGTTCAAATCCTTGATGTAGTCCAACAATTTTTTGCAAAAATAATAAATTAATTTACTATTACCTTAAAAATCTTTTATATTGATAATGCACTGAATTCGTTCAAATTAAGCTTTAAAATTACTATGCCTATCTTGATGTTCTTCATTAAACCACTTATCGTCGTACATCTTAACAGAATGGCGTAACTGAGCATAAATATCGACAACTTCTAGATGTTACATTATTATGCTGAAGATACATGTTCTAAATTATTTATGGTTTGATACTATTCTTACTATTTTTTATCTTATCAATAAAATATCATCTGTTTCTCATGGTGGTAAAATACCTCTCCAACGCTTATAACCTGAGAAAGAGTTATTTTCTTTGCCTCTTAGAGTATTTAGATGTGTTGCTTTTGTTCAGTATTTTCTTTGCCTAACAAATTATCTCCTTAGTCCATTAAATATGTTTTGTTGAGTACCCTAAGACTCAGAGAGAGTATCAGTGTTTTCATCTACACAATTGTCGTTACATTGTTTCTACAAATGTCATCTTTTTTGAATCCACACCTTATTTTAGTTTTGTTGATACTCCTTATGATGTTTTTTTACCTCCACTTGTTACATATTCAACTATAGATTATGATAGTCCTTCTGTTATAGAACAAACTTTGCCTCGTCTTTTAAGAGTTCATCGTTGTCATCAGTAGTCACCTTAGGCTGAGCCTTTCCTCTGATACCTCATCGGATCCATCTACCTTAGAACTCGATGTATCTATTGCTATACAAAATGTGACATGTAGACCTGATTATCTATTTTTAATTGTAAACCATATAATTAATTGTGATATTATATAAATAGTTAATTAATGGATAATCTGTTGTTTCTAGAGTATGTAGAGGTTTGTTAACTTTCTGTGTACCTGTTTGTGATTATGGGACCAATGTGGAATCTGATCAAAGGATGCACAGTTGCCTCAATCTGTGTGCCCGTTCTTTTCTCCTTTCTCTTTTCCTTTTCTTTTTCTTTTTTTTTCCTCTCTCCCCATCCCTCATGCGCGAGACTCCTCCTTCCTATCTTTTCTTCCTTCTTTCTTCTCCCCTTACCCGTGCCACCATAGAAAACCCATGCTATCATGTCCCCTCCATCACGAAGGTGATGGGGTCAAAGGTCAACATGATACAGGAAAGAGGAGGAGACAAAGAGGAAGGGGAGCCGAAGGGAGGAGGCAAATGGAGGGAAGGTGTACCGAGCTAATGGAAGAGGGGAATCAATGTTATTGGGAGAAAAGGAACTCCAAGTGCACGACCGTCGATGACTAGGGATTGTCAAAGGCTTGCCAAAGGAGCACTGCACGAGGTGGAGGTCACCGGAGTGCCGATCCAGGTACACGACCCTCCTTCCTTCCTTCTTTTCCTTCGTTTTGGGAAAATAGATTAAATACATAAAAATAATGTAAAATGCATGATAAATCATGGAAAAATAGTAGAAATGATGGAAATTATGGGAATGACTTAAATGAGTAGAGATCATACTAGGTTATATGATTGTGGATTTTTTGTAGAAAATGGAATACATATTACAGTATCGTAAAATGAGTTTCATGCCTTCATAATTTTATTTTGAACAACATGTTTAATGGATTTGAGAATAGTTTAAGGGAATTTGAAATAGACTTGGAGGTCTACACCCTATGTTTTATTCATGATTTATGTGGTATATTTGTTGGGTCCGTCGGAGGTCCCAATTCCGGTAAAAATATGATTAGGACTCAGGAGATGAATTCTGGAAACGGATATTTCGATATGCCAAATTGAATTCGACATACCGTTTTTCCATCAGTATTCAACCAGAGACCCTAATTCGGTAGACCGAAAATGCCCAATCTTCCGTTTCAAAGGATTTCAGTCGATCGAACGTATTTCGATCGACCGAAATAGGGATTTTCGAATGATCAAATCCCAAATTCAGTCGACCGTTCTAGGTGTTGATGCTCAGTTCGGTATACCGATCTAGTTCAGTCTACCGAACTAGAGCCCTGACCCATATGATTAAGTGTGCATGAAAAATGACAAATAAATGGTTGAATGGATAATGGACATGTATTAATGAAGTTTTCCCCATGTGGATGAGATGGAAGAATATGAAATTCAAATAAATAAAATTGAATATGGTTTTAGACTTGAGTCCCCAAAGATAAATAGAAATTAATAAATGTTTAGTTTAATGTGATTTTTGGGTATGAGATCCAATAACGGATATGAATGCATGGTTTTATATGATTTTGAGCATGAGACCCAAATGAAGGATCGTGTTTGCATAGGAATGATCCCCTACAAAGAAAAAGGAATGTATAATAGTTTTAAAAGAAAACCAAAGAGTTTTGAAAAAGAAATGATAATGTGTTGTGGAGACATGAGGAGTTGGTATTGACAATGTGGTAGAAGTACGAGACTCCAATGAAATCAATTATCAAATACGACTGTAGTTACCAGTAGGAGACCACGAGAGGTTGGTGTCAACAATTTGTATGAGACCAATTGTCAGATACAACTGTGGTCACCAAGTTTGAGACAGTGTAGGCTAAACCTGGGTATGTGAACCTAAGTGTTCGAGTCATCGATGGGACATCAGAAAAAGATATATCTCCATGTATATGAAATGAAATTGAGGCCGGTTGGCCAGAATGATGTCCTCCCGCACGGAGAACTTCACTGCGACAGTGCAGGAAAGTAGGAAAAATGGTATCCTCACCTACTACTTGTATGTCTGATTACCTCTGATCAAGGTAACACTAATATGAAAATTGAAAATAAGATATGTGATTTAACTAGAATTAGACCTATGCCTTGTCTTCATATTTTAGCAACAAATGAGGATTTTATTTTAACCAGTTGTCAGCCAATATATATGATTTTCATTTGAATCCTGTGAAGCCTTGTGTTTTAGGCTAGATCTGGTCGAGAATGTGGATTTCTCGTAATGCATAAAAAAAAAGAAAAAAAAGGTTCTAAAAATGTAAAAATTAGAAAAGAAAATATGAACTTTTAAAAGAGGGCATGGTTTAGGATAAAAATTCCAAATGTTTTAAAAAATAAATGATGTTTTGAAATGGATTTTTGAAAACCACGTTTTGTGATAGTTTAAACTTGTGTTTTCTCGCCGTTTTGTCGTGATTTTATGTGTAGGACGCATACTGAGTGACTTGAATATCACTCACGCGTGTTTTATTTGGTTTCAGATGCAGGCGGCATAGTCTAGTTCCGATACTCGTATAAGAGCCACTAACCGCATATTATTCTTGGAGATAAATCTTAGTTAATTACAGTTGTTTAATTAATATTGTAATTATTATTATTGTTTGTGATACTACGATTTAGGTAATGTATCTAGGCTCAGGGCGTTACAGAGTGGTATAAGAGTGAAGGATACACTTAATACACCAACTTGGTGATGTCCAGTCTAATGACTTAGTAGTACTACACAGTAGAGAATCTTGTAGCTGATTTTTTATTGTTGTTTTCCTTTGTACTAGCCGAAAGATGTCTTGTCAAGGCCGTAGTCGTAGCAAAGTCCTAGTGCCCAACTCTGAAGTGAGAGAGGACAATGTTTGGAGGAGCATGCGACGGGAGTTTGGTAAGATGATACTGGGTTTCGCCCAGTCCTTCGGTAGTAGCAGCAAGGATGAGGTAAAAGGAGACCCGTAGGTCAAACAATTCCGCCAGTTAGACACACCGACTCTAGATGGATGCAGTACACCAGAAGAGTGTGACACTTGGTTCCTAGAGATAGAGAAGATCCTAGAAGAAATCGAGTGTCTAACTGAGGAGTGGGTCCGAATCGCAGCATTTTAGCTTAAAGACGCTGCAAATCAATGGTGGAGGGCTATGCATCGCACCATGTTTCCGAACGTAGACCTGTTGATGATCTCTTGAGAGGAGTTCCGAAAAATGTTTTATGAGAGGTTCTTCCCTGAGCATGAGAGGGATAAACTAGACAGAGAATTTTGAAACCTAAAGCAGAGGAACTTGACTGTAACTGAGTATGAATCGTCATTTCTTTGGCTGAAGCAATTCTCTCAGGCTATGATTTCTGAGAAGAACAGAACCAAAAAATTTGCGAAAGAGCTTAATCCAACACTAAGATCTAAACTCATTGGTTTTAGATGTCAGACCTTGACTGATGCTATTAAGCTTGCAACTCGCTACGAGAATGATCATAGACTGTTCCAGTAGGAATACCCTAGGAAGGATAAGGGGAGGAAGTCCGTCTCTCAACCTTCTGTCTCTCGACCTTCTGTTTCTCGACCTTCGATCACTGGAATGCTAAGTTCCAGGGGTTCTAGTAGCTCTGGGAAGAAGCAGAAGGAGCAACCTGCATCCGTTAGGGAAGAAAGTATTAGTTTCAGCTATGTGAGATCTAACAGCGACCCGAAGGCAAGATCATACCACGTCTGTGGTAAAAAGGGGCACATAACAGCACAGTGTTGGCACAAACAGAGAAGTTTAGACAGTGTAGTGTGCTATGACTACGGGAAGTCTGAACACTATCAGAAGGACTGTCTCAATCCGCCGAAGCTAACGGGAGATGCACCTCGTCAGCCTACCAAAGGAAGAGTGTTCTCCATTACTGCCCCAAATGCTCATCCATCAAGAGATATTGTGGAAGGTAAGAATTAGTATGCCTATATAAGTTTAATCCTATTTTATAATAATAGATCCTATATGTAATCGACATTATCATTTGTTATGATTATGATTATGGTTATAATGTGTTGATTTTAGGCTTTTTTCTTGTGATTGACCGAATGGTCCGAGTCCTATGCGATTCTGAGAGTTCATTTTCTTTCATCTCTGAATCATTTGCTGCTAAGATCAAGACCAGACAGCTAAATTGCCATTCCACCTGGATATAGTTACTCCATTGGGAGAACACAATCTAACGTGGAAATCAGTTGATGTTCAGCTAGGAGACAAAAATTTTCATGCCAGTCTGATCTTGATGGATATACAAGATTATAATGTTATCCTGGAAATAAATTGACTAAGAAATGTTCTAGCAGAGTGTCCAGGCCAAGGCTGGTGTGTGGTGCAATATACCAGACCAGACGAGCTCAGAAAGATGATATCTGCTGTCAAGGCCTATCATCGTCTGGCAAGAGACAGTGTAGACTATTTAGCTTGTGTGACTGTTTCTACTCCACCTATGTTTGAAGTTCAAGATTTGCCAGTGATGCAAGAATATCCTGATGTTTTCCCAGAATAATTGCTTGATATGCCATCGCACAGGGAAGTGGAGTTTATGATTGATCTGGTACCAGCAGGTCCTATTTCAAAGATTCCATGCAGGATGCCATCTACTGGATTGAGGGTGCTCCAAAATCAACTGTAGAAATTATTGGACAAGAAATTTATTCGTCCCAGTGTTTCATCTTGGGAAGTACCGATACTGTTTATTAAGAAAGATTGTTCCCTTCGACTCTGCATAAACAACCGGATGTTGAACCAAATCACTGTTAAGAACAAATATCCACTACACAAGATCGATGATTTGTTCGATCAGTTACAGGAAACATCAGTATTTTCAAGATAAATTTAAGATCTATATATCATCAGCTACGGATCAATGAGCCAAATATGCAGAAGACAGTCTTTCGTATCCGTTATGCACATTACGAGTTTTTTATTATGCCAATTGGGTTGATGAATACTCCGACTGCCTTCATAGACATGATGAATAGGGTGTTCAAGCCTTATTAGGACCAGTTTGTGGTCATCTTTGTGGATGATGTCTTGTTATATTCTCCAGATATTCAGACCCACTAGAGGCATTTGACAATCGTACTGGAGACACTGAGACAACATCAGTTTTATGTCAAGTTCTCTAAATACGAGTTTTTGCTAGAGGAGGTGTCCTTCCTTGGTCATATCATCTCAGAAAAGACATCAAGGTAGATCCAGCTAAGGTAGAGGCTGTAAACAATTGGGCCAGATCGAAAACAGTAACTGAAATCAGAAATTTCCTCGACTTGATAGGATATTATAGGAGATTTATTCAAGATTTCTCAAAATTACTGCCTCATTGACCAGACTGACCAAAAAAGAAGTGCACTTTGCTTGAGATTAGCAGTACGAGAAGAGCTTCAATGAATTGAAGACTCATCTGGTGTCAATCCTAGTTTTGACTTTACCTTCTGAAAGTGACGATTTCACAGTTTACAATGATGCTTGTAAGACCGACTTTGGGTGTGTACTGATGCAGCATGGTCGGATGATGGCGTACGCCTCGTGTCAGTTAAAAAATCATGAGAAGAACTATCCCACCCATGATTTAGAAATGGCAACTGTCGTGTCCGCTCTGAAGATTTAAAGACATTATCTGTATAACGAGCAATTTGAAATGTATACAGACCATAAGAGTCTGAAGTACATCTTCACTCAAAAAGATCCGTGAGACAGAGGCGTTAGGTGGAAAAGAAAATGTGAACTTTTGAAAGAAGGCATGGTTTAAGATAAAGTTTTCAAATGTTTTAAAAAGGAAATGATGTTTTGAAATGGATTTTTGAAAACCACGTTTTGTGATAATTTAGACTTGTGTTTTCTCACTGTTTTGCTGTGGTTTTCTGTATGAGGTGCCTACTAAGTGACTTGAATGTCACTCACGCGTGTTTTATTTGGTTTCAGGTGCAAGCAACGTAGTCCAGTTCCGATGCCCGTGTAGGAACCACTAGCCACATACATGATTCTAAATGTCGATTTCGTGTCGGACTTCGATAAGTTGAAAAATAGACACGTGTCGGAGAAATATTGGTATGTCAAAATTGTGTCGGTGGAAACACGGTAACAAAAATTTACATTTGTTCAGAAAACTTCCATTTCAATATCGTGTCGAAGTCATGTCGGTAAATTGAAAATAAGACACGTGTCGAAGAAATATCGGTGACACGCGTAGACATTTAGTACCATGGCCACACATTATTCTTAGAGGTGAGCCTTAGTTAGTTGTAGTTGTTTAATTAATGTTGTAATTATTGTTATTACTTGTGATACTATGATTTAGATAACACACCCAAATTCAAGACATTACATGAAAGGATAAGTGTTTCACCACAGTTCATTCTATTTCCTATTTTGTGTCCTATGACAACATTTCACTTTCTTTTCTCATTCTATTTTCGCATGATCTATTTTCAAGAACTACTAGGAAGCACTTTTTCTTCCTCATTGAAAGGCAACTATGGATGACGACATGAAAACATTGGTGTCTCATGGTACTTGGACATATTACTCGCCCTGCAAATACTAATATTGTCATTTGTTGATGAGTGTTCACTATCAAGTACAAGCCAAATGGGTTTATTGACAGGTACAAGGCTCGTTTGATTGCTCACGACATCACACAGATATATGATATTGACCATGCAAAGACTTTTAACCTATGGCTCATCAGAACTCTATACACATTCTTTAGTCCATTGCCACAAATTAATCATGAGAACTTTCTCAGCTTTGATATTAAGAAAGCTTTCTTATATAGCGATTTGTCTGATTCTTATAGGCTAACAGCCAAGCTATGTTGCTCAGAGGAAGACTCATATGTGTGTACTCAGGAAAATAATTTATGGTCTCAAACAAAGTCTACGAACATAATTTGAGAAGTTCCATAGAGTTGTTACGAGCAGTGATTTCTAGAGATGTATAGTAGATCATTCTATGTTTTACAAAAAAACCAAGGAGGAGTGTAATTCAAACAGTATATGTTGATATATTATTGACTGGTAGTGACTCTGTAGTGACTCTATTAGACCAAGGAGTATCTCAAACTCACTTTGTTACTAAAGATATAGGAAAGCTTAAGTATTTTCTAAATATTGAATTTGTTGTACTAGAGACACGATGACATTATCTTAGAGAAAATATGCACTAAATCTACTTCAAGAGATTGGACATATGGGTTGTAAACCCGAGAGTACTACTATAGATCAAAGTCCTTCTTTCTGAGATAGTTTTTCTAAACTTCTTAAGGATGTTGGTCAATATAAATATTTAATTGGGAAATTGATTTACTTAATTGTCACTCGCCTGACATTTCTTATGCACTTGAACTTCTCAGTCAGTTTATGCATGAATCTAGAATATAAGGAGCATTATAAATTCTAGTTTACATTAAGAATGCTCTAGGAAAAAAACCTTATTTACAGAAAAAATGGTCACTTACAGATTGAGACTTATTCAAACTCTAGGTATGTTAACAACAGAGGAGATAAAAAGTCCACATCAAGCTACTACACATATATTAAAGTCCACATCAAAATGTTGTATCCAGATCCAATGTTAAGACTAAGTATTACTCTATAACGCAAACAGCGTATGAGATGATGTGGCTCAGGCCACTACTAATAAAGCTTGGTTTGTTTATAGATGTTCCCATAATAATGCCTTGTGACAAACAAATGATTATCTTTATTTTTAACAATTTAACCTTCAATAAACACATAAAACATATTGAAGTTGACTGTCACTATGTGCATGATATGATAATGAGAGAACTTACACTCAATTTTCAAAGTAGTTAGCCGATATTTTCACAAAGGAACTAGGTGTTAATGTATTTAATTCTCTTTATAACAAACTGAACATGATTGATATATATACTCCAACTTGAAAGAAAATGGCTTATTAGTTAGCTATTAGTCTATTTAAATTATTGGATATCCATTTATTGGATATTCCTATATATGTAACTCCTATCATCAATATTAACACAATTCATTCTTTATCCCTTCACAGTAATTAAGGCACAACCTTGTTCACCTTTGGCATCATGACAATGTGTGATATTGACTGTACTAGCTTGATGATACCATAAATATTTGTTTGTAGATAACAATACCAATTGAAAAAGATAATTCATCAAACCATAAAATATTTACCTTCGGTAAGTGGTCCACTTTCCACCAGTAATTGTGATCAAACCAGGACAGTCTTCCAACACAACATGGTCCCGGGAAATGCTTTCTGTGTTGTTCGCTGATGGATCAACAGCCAATGGACGTATACCACTCCATGCAGAAAGAACATCTGATCGTCTTACCTGAATAATGAATTATTCGACAGAAATAAGAAAAATATATCTCAGAAGACAGACTCGTCAAATTGACTACAATATAAAGCATAGACAAATATTATCTAATAAGCTATTCCTACGTAAGGGTGCCAAATTTAAATGAGACTCCTAACTATGGCCAAGAATCCACTAAATTACCAAGAGGCCAGTGATAGAATTCAACTGTCTGACAAATATAAGGGAATCATGATATCCTACATGCTTCGGTGTAACGTGAAAAATGAGTTTTAGATCTATAACACAACAAGAATGCTATCCACTTATGCCTTTCACTTAATTCCATGAAAAATAAACAGATCAAGGAGACTTAATGGAGAGTTCTGACCAAGCCAAGCGATTAGTCAATTTGAAAGTTGTGCATCTGCCATAAAGCAGATGCGTAAAGTAAAGCTCGTATATTCATGTTGACCAAAATGATGTTCAGCCAGCACGATTAACATACATTGCAATTCAAAGTGTGTTCACTGCAAACAGACTTGGCCGGTAGGAGATAGTCAGGGTCATTATAAACATCTAGGGGTCATTGTGGCGTAACTTGAGTTTTGAAAGTTTGATCAACCATTACATTACATACTACAGAAGCTTGTAATGCTCTTAAAGGGGTTTTCACATAGATAGAGATGTTTTCTTTATCTGTTATTTAGGAAAGAGGATGAATTACAAGAGAAAGACAATGATTTTTTAACTCATTGTAAAAAAAGGAAGTAAAATCATAAATAAATTTAAAACCTATGACATTACTAAGAAAATAGATTTACCTTTACATTAAGGTAATCGCAGATGGCATCCAATATAAACTGTATCTCATCTTCGTGCGGTTCTGGAAGCATTGTAATTGCAGTATTGGAGTCTGTTGTACCTGCAACTGTCCTTCCCAACCATGGCAGCATAAAGACAACACGGCCATCTTTAGTTTTAGGAACAATAAGTCCCATCCCTTCAGGGGAATAGTAATCAGGAAGAACTATGTGCACACCACTGCTTGCGCAGATCATAGGGCTTGCTTCTTTGATGGCCATTTTCCTTACAGAATCACAAAAAGGTCCAGCCGCATTTACAATGATTTTTGCATATGCATTGAACTCTTTGCCTGGTAAAGGTAGGAATCATAAAAACAGCAAAACCAATCAAGCCATTAATATTAAGATTACATTGGATGTTAGATGATCATCAAAAGGAAAAAATAAAAAATAAAAAACAATATTGCCCCAAATTTATATTTTAGGTGGAAGCAAGTTAAACCACAACTAGAAACATGTGTATGGAGCCAACTATCAGGGCAAAATTGCTGTCCAGTTATAAGCACATATTTTAAAACATAATACCTACTATAATCCATACTTCAGATGCAACAATCAGATCGACCACAAGCATTTGGTTGTGAAACATAAATAACACATAATCAAGTCTGAATTTCACTATATTCTGGTAGGGGAAAGGAATATAAATATGCATTACAAAATTGATAAGTTTTTAGTCATTTTTGCATGGTATATTTCTGCTTTAGGCACCATATAAATATTTGGAGGGTATCTGTGGGTGTTACCTTCTGAAAAACGATATGCAACAGATACCACATTGATTGTATAATTTCAAAGACACATGAACTATAACATTTTTAACCATATATTTCAAAAAAAATGTGATCAGTTTAGCACTAATCAGTAACGTAATTACATACGACGTATGAAGATACAAAGTAATATTAAGTAATTATCATGAAAAGACAAGGGGCAAGAAGCTCGCTGTTTAAATCAGTGATAAATTTTTATTATTTTATATAGAAATGTAGTATATAATGAAGTAGTAAACATAGATGTGCCTATCAATTTTTTTTAAGGATAAATGGAGATTACATTTTATAGATAATTCCAAAAAAGGAATTAAAAAAATCTGTACAAGATCCTGGAAGATTGAGGGAAAAGAATAGAAAGAAGACAGTTACGTAGCAAAAATCAAAGCCCCAATCATCCCATCCCACTTGACAGTACATTAACCCCCAATCCAGAAGTAGGACAAATAAACCCAGATTCACCATTGAAGATCATTCTGTTTCTCAAGAGCCACCTGCTCCAGTAGGTAGTATGGTGAATCAATTTAAGGAAATTCCTCTTCTTTTTATATAACATCTTGAACTTTAATCTTCTTATTTAATCATGATTAATAATAATTAATTAATGATTAAGTTATTTTTTTTGTGAAGGTTGCTGGTTTTGGTATTTTAGAGGTGTGGTGACCCGTGAGTGTGTTGAGTCAAAGATAGAATAACGTTGGATGCCATAGTGCCGTTGAAATCCTAATTCATGAGTTATTTAACAAATATTGGGTGTCCGAAGTATTTTCTCCTTCTTTATGAGTATTTGTCAAAATTTGCATAAAAAGTTCATTAAACAATTGTCTACGTAAGGAAGGACAGCTTAGAAGAATGGTTGGCATGCATGCGTTGAATCAGAGAAAAAGAAAGAAAAAAGGGTAGGAAGAGAGGGAGAGGCAGAGGGGAGGAGGTTGAGGGCAGAAGAGGAAGAGGAGGTGCGCCTACCGTCGTTCTTCTACCGCCGCCGTCGTCGAGTCCCAAGAGGAAGAAAGAAGCCCGAGTAGAGAAAGTAGGAAGAAGGAGAAGAGAAAGAAAGGAGGAAGGTTGTTGCCACCACCAAGTCGCCGTCATCGCCTTCTTGGAGACACTGGAGGAGGTGGAGGGACCGTCAGAGGGGAATAGAGTTATCGAAGTCCTCGTCGGGTACGCGTCTCCTCCCGACCCTCTTTCTCTGTGTATTTAACTTCAAATCCTTGAGAAATGATGTGATTTCAATTTAAATCCATGAAATTGGCTAGAGTAGTACAAAAACAAGGATTTGTGTTGACTCTATGAATTTTCCATGAATTATGTGTAGATTTTGATGAATTTTCGTAAGTGGAGCTTCAATGATTCAAATGAGTTCTCTGACTTCTGATTTTTATATCTCATGCAATATTTAATGATTTTGATGAGATTTGTTCCAAATGATAGTAGCCTTGGAATACTTCGTCTTGGCATTTTTGTAAGATTTGTAGTGCCTCGGGAATAGATCCGCTCAAGGCTCTCATGCTAGGCAATTTGGTTTTAAGACCAACGGCCGTTTTTCAAAGAAACACCTGCTTCGACATATCGATTGAATTCGATATGCCGATTTAGGAATTTTCAGTATACTATTCCGTTTCAGTATGCCGACTTAACTGTCAGATTTGTTATAAGTCCATGGTTATCGAACAGGTTTGGTATACCGACCTACCCCTCTGGCTTGGAATCAGAATGCTAGTTTGGTCAACCAAAGGATTTTGTTCTACTGAACTAAGCCCTAAATCCATTTATAAGTGTTTATGGTATCGATTAAATGGAAAGGTAATGAAATTGACACCATAATGATTAGGATAATCATTAAAATGATTTTAAAGATTGTCTAAAATGAATTAACAAGCAACTTTTGGAATGTAAATATACTAAAAGATAATATGACCTAGAAGTAATAAGTCTTCTCCTTAATAGTTTAGAATGGATTATAGGGAGTATTATGTTGTCCTTAGGTCTCAAGTTTGGGTGATCTTGTGTGTGTGGTGCACTAAAAGAGTTATTTAGTAACGCTGTCTTGTAGTTTTATGCACTGATCTAGCTATGCTTCCGACAGACACGAGCCAAAAGATGTCTTACACCTTAGCAACAGAATATAGAGTTCTGATTAAGATTTGTGTTGGTGTCCAGTCTTGGAAGCCAAGTGAAACTTCGAGACTGTTGCCTTCGTTTTGGTATAACTGTTTGGACCTGACAGGAGAGCTGTCAAGGCTTGGTTTTTGAGCTGTGACTCCTAATTTATAGTTTTCATGCGACTTTGGGAACAGTGTTTTGTGGTATTCCTAGAAAGGAATTTCAAAATGGATTTTTAAAAGGATTTTGGAACAAAAAAATGTATTTGCGTACAAAGGTTTAAGCGATTTGTAAGGAATTTTGAGTTTTCCAAAAGATTTATAAAGCATAACCTCGGATTAATGGTTTTTCCCATAGTTTTGAAATGGTTGCAATTGATTTCCAAAAAGAATTTAGAACAGACTTG
This sequence comes from Posidonia australis, assembly GCA_024699735.1. NCBI lineage: Eukaryota > Viridiplantae > Streptophyta > Magnoliopsida > Alismatales > Posidoniaceae > Posidonia > Posidonia australis. The sequence continues at coordinate 8,573 of JAMKQA010004912.1, read as the reverse complement.
TATAACCTCGCAAAGGTTTTAAAAGATTTTTCAGAGTTTTCTGTCTATTGAGGCTAAGAGACAGACGAAGCGTGTTGCCAAGACTAAAAGGTGTGACGACATCCTTGGGTCTTTGAACACGTTGCCTAAGTTGAAACTATAGATCAACAGACTAAGTAAGTGTTAGTCGGATCTTAGAGGTATGAAACTCCTGAATCGTCGTTTACGAGGCAAAGGCTAAAGTTCGTAGATCGAGGACTGACTGAACTTGGAGGTATAACACTCCACTTGTTCTAGGTATCGAAGATCTAGAGTACTAACTGTACACCGAGATACGTAGCAGCGAGCCTAGGGGATATGAAACCTCTCTATAGCTGGACATGATACCCTAATTAGTACGGATACTGAGACTGCTAGGTGTTGGCAAGGCCTGGAGTGAGTCCTCAGGTGTTTAGGTACATAGGAACGTCATGAGGACGTAACCCCATGCATATTGAGACCTATGTGGTCATAATACAACGAGGACCGTTAGCCAGAGCAGTAATACCCTCTCCACAGAGAGGTTCACTGCGATAGTGTAGACACTGTTGGTTGTGCTTCAGTAGACTGCTTTAGCTAGATGTTGATTGCTTCGCACTAGGTAGTACAACACACCAAAGGCCTATTGGTCGGGACAGATGGGTGTCACCATCCATGGTATTACAGCAGTTTTAAGATTTTGTCCCTAATAATTGCTTATGGCTAGTGCTTATTAAGACTTGTGGTTTTCGCCTGTGAGTGGCGTCATTTTACCTACGCCCATAAGTGGCATTAAGTTGCTTGCGCGCGTGAGTGGTGTTGTTTTGCTTGAGCCTGCGAGAAGTATTGTGTTGTTTCGAGCCGTAAGAGGCATTGAGTTGTGTATGCCATAAACGACGTAGTGGTTTTCAGAAAATGGGATTATGCTAGTTTTTAAGATATGATTTATTTGTTTGACTGAGTAGAGGCTCGATACTAGTGTGACAACTGACAAGAGTGATTATTTCAAGTAGGCATAAAATTTTGAAAATCATGCATATCGTTTGAAAGAAAGAAATGATTTTGAAAGACATGAGTGTAATTTTGAAAAGAAAAGAAAAGAATGATTTTCAGAGACATGATTTCAAAGGAATTATTGTATATGGGACAAAAGGGTATTGCTTCGTGGTAGTGTGCGATGTCCAGAGGAAATCCCAGTGTAATGTGTGTTTTAGTAGAGATGTATGCTAGATGACCTTTTAGTGGTCACTCACGTGTGTTTGTTTGATATTTTTCGCAGATGCAAGATAGGACTAGGAGTTTGCTAGTGAATACGGAGCTAGAGTCAATCGACAACATATTAGGGATTCTAGTGAGTGTTAAATGTAGTTTAATTTATTTAATTATTAATGCTTTAATTATATTATTCCTTGTTAGATCTAATATAAGGTTAATGTGAAAAAAAATTATAGCTAGAAATTTAAATCATAAATTTGGGACAAGTCATGATATTTTATCATTTGGTCTCTTCACCTAACACATGAAAAGGGCAATATGTCTTGCAAATCTCCAAATGATAGATGTAGACTTAATTTATCACTGATCTTCTTCCAAATGTGAGATTAAAATGGCATTTAAAATAGGTGGCTGGTGCCTTCTTACTAGTCTCCACAGAACACGCACTTGGTCTCCAAATCATTATGCCATGGTCAAAGTTGTGACAATGACAGGATATGCCCTCACACCAATCCCAAATAAAGTAACTGACATTTAAAGGAGCTTTACCCACCAAATCTAAGTCTCGGATAGAAACATTGGGACCGTTGTCGAACCATTCTCCTCCCTTTAACAAAAATTGATCACTAGCTCTAACCGAGTAACCAGCTATTGTCCAAGGGAGGTGTCACCTGTCCTGGCATCTGGCCCCTCTGATGACCTTGGACCACTCTCAAGCATAAAGGTAATGAAGTCAGCAATCTCCTTCTTCAATTGGCGTATGAAAATGAAAGACCAGCTCCTTGTTCCTTCCTGGAAAGTCTGGAATACAATGAAGAGCAATCAACTGCCACCACAAAGAACCATGGGAATCTCTCTGCTAGTGTCCAATCTCCATGCCACACTTCACTCCCAAAAAGAATCTCCCTCGCAGTTCCAAAAAGAATCTCCAGCCCAGTGGTAGAAAAGACACTACTGTCTTCATCATCCCCTTTCATGAAGGAACAACATCACCCATTATCCCTAAATGAGAAAAGAGACAGAACCCAACCTCATTAGAAGCCTTGCTCCATCATAAACTTGACCCATCACTCGTTAAGCAGATAGATGTTAAAAAGAAATAAACAAAAAGATAAGATAGTGGAGCAGCAGAAGAAAAAAAAGACACGCAAGAAGGAAGGAAAAAAGGAGATCTCTAATGTCAAAAAGGCACATCGCTGGCACTAGGTTGCTCCATTTAATTATAGCCTGCCTAGTCGAAGGCAAGAAGCAGTGTAGGAAGCCAAAGGACTAGCTTGAATGAATTTGGTAGCCAAGGCACATAATACGCCAACAAGCCTCTCCTAACTGTGGTTGATGTGGAATCAAGACACCTAACCTTCGTTACTATATTGGCAACAAAATAAAACTTATTGCCTTCAAGTATATATTTAGCAATTCACTGACACAATTACCAACAAGTCTACAACACAGATGTAAAAATCATAACAATATGCAGCTCTCAAACATGTATGAGATTTGTAGGCAACGTATTCAGGACACTAAAGCCCAGAAACAAAATGCATATTCTTCTACAGTATGAGGGTGTACACGGTACCTATGGGATATAGGGTGCTCAGTGCTGACTGCAGTACTGCACCTCCTTTGCAGTTGCCTTATTGTATAGATCATTTTTTCAGAGCATTGCATCACATAACTTGTTAGTTTGCTACTTGCTAGTTTATATAGGTGTTAGAGTTCTGTTTATATTATTATTATTATTAGAGTCTTATTAGATAGTAGTGTCTTATTGGGTTATTAGACATCCATTTATGTTAAGTGTCTAATAAACCCTATATATATGTACTCCTCAATCATTATTCAATAATAGAGATCATTATTTTTCCACTGGTCTTTACATGGTATCAGATCTTAGCTTCTGGAATCTATCAAAGAAAACAAAAAAAAGGGAAAAGAAAAGAGGAAAGAAAGAAGCATTGGTCCCTACTTGCCCGTGCCGCAACAGCACACACGCCACCGGCCAGCCCCGTCGTTGGTGTTGTCATCTCCAACCTTCCTTCCCACCAAAGTCAATTCCTCCTCTCCCCTTTTACCTCACCGGTCCCTCCTTTCTTCTCCTTCCTTTCTGCTAACTCTTCTTCCTTCAGCCATCGCCATCACCGCCTCCTTCAGCCTCCCCATGCATTGCCGACTTCTCCTCTCCTCTCTGGTGCCACTGTCGACCAGTACAGGCTAGGCGAGTGACACCACCAGCCCTTCTCCAACGTGATCAGCAATGTCGACAGCTGTGCTCGCTGATTTTCCCCATGTTCTAAGCTGCCACGTACCAAATCTACTGTGTGTAGACACATACTGTCCACATGTATTTGTGCCTCTAAATTGTCATTATGGGTGCCTTGAATGTGTTTTGTCTTGTGTTTTTTCTCTACATACATAGTAGTTTGTGAAAGATCAAAGTTTGTTTGTGTATTTTAAGTGGTGAAAAATGACCTCTTGTGAGTTGTTGATCAAGAATCTTAGTGGCATATCAGAAAAACTAAATAGAAAGAGGTATTTGTTGTGGACATAGAGCTTTGAAACATTTATTGCCATCCAATGGAAGCTCAAGCACCTCACTTAGTCGCCTCCTGATGCTAAGAATGCAATGTATGAAGACTAGTATACTGATGATTCCGTCATTGTCTCCTAGTTAGTCAGTAGCATGGAGCTCAATGCTGTCCATGGTGTTACGATGCTTTGCCCTGCGAAAGGATTTGAAACATGTTGAAGACTACATATGGGCATAAGAAGAATATTTATAAGGTGTTTAAAGTATATAAATAGTTGTTTACGCTTAGACAAGGAGACAGATCAGTGCAAGAACACTATACTACTTTACGAGTTCTTTTAGACAAGCTTAATGTTTACTAACCTGACAGTTGACATCAACAAGATGCAACAATATAAAGATGAGTTAACAGTAGCTGCCTACCTTTCCGGTCTCAATCTTGAACTCTCCTCACAAATTCACGGACAGATTTTGGATGTTGATACAATTTCAAACTTGTAGACTATATTTTCTAGAGTTCTATAGATTTCCATTACCATACCTATCCGAACGTCAAATTAGTTAGCTATGGTAGCTTCTCAAGGTCGTAGTCGTGGCCTTGGCTAAGGGGAAAGACGTGGTGAATGTACAGACAATAGAGGATGACAACATTGTCAGCATTATGGGTGAATTGAACACAGATCAGATAGATATTGGGACAAGTTCGACAAACCACAATGAATTAATGCTACTACAAAGATAGCTTTAGGCCACTGCACCTATTGTTAAAAAGATTGTTACTATCTCACAAGCTGACTACAAGCAATTCCTACAGCTTCAAGCCACTCATACCATTGTCACTATATCACATGCTACCACCTCAAGTACGAATGCCTTACCCCTCGAAATAATTTCTGGATTATAGATTCAGGAGTCTCTTCTCATATATTAGGTATACAGTTATACGATATTCGTTTTATTTCTATTGCTAATGACCATTCTTGAAGAAAGAGTTGTGTAGGCCTTTTCCCATATTAGACTTTAAAAAGTACTTTATGTACATGACTTTCTTGTTAATCTTTTATCTATTAGTTCTATTACCAAACAGTTACTTTGTTATGTGACCTTCTTCTTTTTTTCACTGTACATTTCAGAATTTATAGATAGAGAAAAGGATTAGTTTGGATTACTTTGGACCGTGAGTAGAGACATGACATGTGCATGTTGGTTCGTGACAAGATGCCATGAGTTTAAGCCTTCCATTTTGTGGCACTGCTAGCTTGATCACTCGTCTTATAGACAACTACAACAGACATTACTTTGGATTTCGATATCGTTTTTTAATTGTAAGTCATGTCAGTTAGGTAAACATCATTGTGCTACCTTTAGACATCTTCATTTTATGTCCAGTCAGAATCTATGTAAATTAGTCTATTGTGATATTTGAGGTCCAGTTAGAGTTTCATCTGCGTCTGATCATAGACCGTTAGAATAGTTAGGGATGTATTTTATAATTAAACGGGTTATTGGATATCCGTATATCCAAGGGGTGTCTAATACCTATATATATGTAATCCCTACTAATCAATAGAGAACTTTTAGATTTTCTCTCATAACATGGTACCAGAACACAAGGAGAAACCACAAAAAAAACCCTAACCGCCTGCCACTGCCATCCTCACCGCTGTCTACCTGTCTTGTCGCCTTCCGCCTTCCCTCTGCCCCCGGACTCCCTGCCTACGTGCCCCAAGGCACCTTCCGCCGCCAGCAAGCCCGTACGTGACCTGCAGTCCGCTGTCGACCGTTCCGCCGCCATCACCGGCTGTACGGCGTCACCGACGCATGCTCTGCCACTAGATGCCCCGTTGCTCCTCCCGTCCCATTGTTAAGGCAATCTAGTCCTTCTAGGTCATGTTTTAGGTCCCTTTTTCATCTCCAGTTGGTGTTGTGTGTGGATACGTCACATTCACACACCGTGGTGAGTAGTTGGTCCATTTTCTTCGTAGTTTTCAGACCATTTATTTGTGATTCACTACTAAAAATAGTGATGATGTCATCTCGTGATTCGTTTGTTAAAAACATGAGTAGTACCTCTGAGAAACTCTCTAGCCTTAACTATCATATGTGGTCTCAGAGTTTCGAGACATTTGTTTTGACACATAGAAAATTGAAGCACCTTACAGATTCTCCTCCGGATGTCAACTCTGAGATTTATGAAAATTGGTTGATCGATGATGCGACGGTTATTACTTGGATGGCAAATAGCATGGAGCCTTCTGTTGCACGTGGTGTCATATCATTGCAACCAGCAAAGAAGATTTGGAATACCCTTCGACTCACATATGGGTATGAAAAGAATATTTCCAAAGTCTGTGAGATTTATGAGCAGCTTTTCACTCTACGGCAGGGGGACAAATCTGTCCAGGATCTCTTCACTGTTCTTCGAGCTTTACTGGAGGAGTTGGATGTTCATCAGCCTCTGACAGTTGATATCACCCACTTACGTCAGTACCGTGAAGAATTAACGGTTGTTGTGTTTCTTTGTGCCCTGAATCCCGATCTCAGTTCACAAATTCGGGGACAGGTACTGACTGCTGATGTACTGTCAGATCTTCATACCACGTTCAATAAGACTAGGCGAGTGTCTACCGTTACTTCTCATACAGTGTCAGAGCCTTCTACCATGGCGGCTACCCGTGGACGTGGACGTGGATGTGGTGGTGCTCAAGGAGGACGTGGTCGTGACGATACCGGAGGACGGCCACGTTGTACACACTGTGGACGGTTGGGTCACCGAGTTGAGCGATGCTGGGATATTATTGGTCGTCCTCAGACAACTAATGTTACTACAGAGGCCCCTATATCTGCTGCTACCACTGAGCCACAGACATTCACTATATCACAGGCTGATTACGAGCAACTTCAGCAGTTAAAGGTCACTAACTCTACTGCCACAGCCACACATGCCAGCACTTCCGGTACTAGTGCCCTATTTGCCTCGAGAGACTCCTCCTAGATCATTGATTCCGGTGCCTCCTCCTACATGTCAGGTACTCGTAGTTTGTTTACACAACTGTCCCAGTTATCTTATAGTCGAACCGTCGCAATTGCTCATGGCCAAACTTGCCCAATTTCTGGTAAAGGGGTGGTCCACGCCTCTTCACAGTTGTCATTTGAGAATATCCTTTTTGTGCCTGATTTCCCTACAAATTTATTGTCCATTAGTGCTATTACAAAATAACTAAAATGTTGTGTGACTTTTTTCCCTTTTCACTGTACCTTTCAACATTTGCTGACTGGAATGAGGATTGATTTGGACCGTGATCGAGGAAATAGAGTGTACCTGTTAGTTCGTGATAAGATTCCTCAAGGCTTAGCTTCTGCAACATCTACTGTTGAGTCCTCTTCCTTGTGGCACAATAGACTAGGGCATCCATCTCATCAGAACTCCAGCAGGCCTTACCGTGGCAGTCTGTGTCTCGTTTTGATTGTACGTCATGTCAGCTAGGTAAGCACCATCGTGCTTCGTTTAAACAGTTGAGTCTTGCATCTAGTAGCACAGCATTCGAGTTGGTTCATTGTGATGTGTGGGGTCCATCTAAAGTCTAGTCTGTGTCGGGTCATAGGTACTACGTTGTTTTTGTTGATGATTTTTCTCGAGTGTCCTGGATATATTTGTTAAAAGATCGAAGTCATATTCATGATATACTCAGAAATTTTTTTAATGAAATAAAGAATCATTTCCATATGACTCCCAAGTTTTTGAGAACTGACAATGCATTTGAGTTCATGCATTCTAACATCACTTCTATGTGTGCTTCACTGGGAATCATCCATCAAACATCTGTCCTCATACCTCACAGCAAAATGGGATTGCAAAACGTAAACATAGACACATTCTAGATGTCACTCGTACACTTCTGATGCATATGCAGGTTCCAAAACATCTTTAGGCTGATGCTGTGCTTCCAGCCACCTATCTTATCAACAGGATGCCTGCTACCCTACTTGGTGGGGAGGTTCCACTTCGTCGTCTGCAACCAGAATCCACCTTATTTAGCCTGACACCGAGGGTGTTTGGGTGTGTGGCATTTGTTCAGGATCTTTCCCTTGGATTGGATAAGCTGTCTCCACGTGCAATAAAGTGTGTTTTTTGTCGATTATTCGCGAACTCAAAGGGGTTATCGATGTTTTCATCCTCCCACTCGTCGGTATTACGTTTCTGCAGATGTTACTTTCTTTGAGTCTGAACCATATTACAGTGTTCCTCCACCGTCCAGTGTGTCTATCCCTGTTCCCTCAATTGTCGAGTTGCAACATGCTGATCCTCAGTCTACACCACCTGTTCCACCACCAGCTTCTTCGTCTTTGCAGGTGTATCACCGACGGCAGCATCGTCCAAGACTTCTTCACGACGGACCATCCTCCTCTGTTGATGCAAATCCATCCACCAGTTCCCTAAATATGCCTATAGTCCTTCAGAAAAGTACTCGTTCATGTACAGTTCATCTTATTTCTCATTTTGTATCTTATGATGTTCTACATCCTCATTTTCGTAGTTTTGCCTTGTCTATTGTTGTGTCGAGTGGTGAAGAGAAATCACAGAATACAAACGATGCTCACATCCCAAGCATCCAAATCCTCCCCCACAGATGAACCTCACATAAAACCCTAGATCTGGAGAGAAGAGGGAGGAGTTCTCTCTATTCAATTGGGAGTCTAAAAGGGTTACACGAATGCAAAAGAGGTTACATAATCTGTGCCTTAGCCTACTTAAATACTAGGGCACCTAAATGGTCAAATGACCAAACTAACCCTGAAACAAAGACATAATTCAAGACATATTTACAACAAT
>JAMKQA010004910.1:0-15763 GCA_024699735.1 Posidonia australis | reverse complement strand
ACCAAGAGGGACAATGCTAAGTTTCGGACTTATCGACCAACAGGGACATTGAAAAGTTTCGGACTTATCGACCAACAGGGACAATGATAAGTTTCGGACTTATCGACCAAGAGAGACAATGATAAGTTTAGGACTTATCGACCAACACGGACAATGATAAGTTTCGGATTTATCGACCAAGAGGAACAATGATAAGTTTCGGACTTATCGATCAACAGGGACAATGATTAGTTTCGGACTTATCGACCTACAGGGGCAATGATAAGTTTCGGACTTATAGACCAGCAAGGACAACGTTAAGTTTCGGACTCATCGACCAAGAGGGACAATGATATGTTTCCCACTTATCGATCTACAGGTATAATGATAAGTTTCGGACTTATCGACCAATAGGGACACTGATAAGTTTCGGACTTATCGATCTGTCGGAACAATGATTAGTTTCGGACATATCGACCAGCAGGGACATTGAAAAGTTTCGGACTTATCGACCAGCAGGGACAATGATAAGTTTCATACTTATCTACCAGGAGGAACAATGATAAGTTTCGGACATATCGACCAACTTAGACAATTATAAGTTTCGCACTTATGGACCAAGAGGAACAATGATTAGTTTCTGACTTAACGACCAATAGGGACATTGACTAGTTTCGGACATATCGACCGAGTGGAAAAATGATTAGTTTCGGACTTATCGACCAGGAGGAAAAATGAAAAGTTTCATACTTATCGACCAACTGAAACATTGGTAAGTTTCGGACTTATCGACAAAGGGGGACAATGATAAGTTTCAGACTTATCGACCAACAGGAACAACGATATGTTTCGGACTTTTCGACCTGGAGGAACAATGATAAGTTTCAGACTTATCGACAAACTGGGACAATGATAAGTTTCGCACTTATCGACCAAGAGGGACAATGATAAGTTTCGGACTTATCGACCAACAGGATAATGATAAGTTTCGGACTTATCGACCAGTAGGGACAATGATAAGTTTCGGACTTATCGACCAGCAGGGACAATGATAAGTTTCGGACTTATCGACCTGCAGGAACATTGATAAGTTTCAGACTTATCGACCAACAGGGACAATGATAAGTTTCAGACTTATCGACTAGTAGGGACAATGATAAATTTCGAACTTATCGACCGACAGGGACATTGATAAGTTTCGGACTTATCGACCAGCAAGGACAATGGTAAGTTTCGGACTTATCGACCAGCAGGGACAATGATAATTTTCGGACATATCGACCAGCAGGGACAATGACAAGTTTCGGACTTATCGACCGACAGGGACAATGATAAGTTTCGGACTTATCGACTAGCTGGGACAATGGTAAGTTTCGGACTTATCGACCAGCAGGGACAATGATAAGTTTCGCACTTATCGATCAGCGGGGACAATGACAAGTTTCAGACTTATTGACCAAGTGCAACAATGATAAGTTTCGCACATATCGACCAACAGGGTCAATGATAAGTTTCGGACTTAACGACCACGAGGAATAATGATAAGTTTCGAACTTATCGACCTGGAGGAAAAATGATAAGTTTCGTACTTATCGACCAACAGTAACATTGGTAAGCTTCTGACTTATCGACCAAGAGGGACAATGATATGTTTCGGACATATCGACCAACAGGAACAATGATAAGTTTCGGACTTATCGACCAGGAGGGGCAATGATAAGTTTCGCACTTATCGACCAACAGGGACAATGATAATTTTCGGACATATCTACCAACAGGGACAATGATAAGTTTCGGATTTATCGACCAAGTGGATCAACAGGGACAATGATTAGTTTCGGACATATCGACCAGGAGGGACAATGACAAGTTTCGCAATTATCGACCAATAAAGACAATGATAAGTTTCGGACTTATCGACCAACCGGGACAATGATAAATTTCGGACTTATCGACCAACAGGAACAATGATAACTTTCAGAATTATCGATGAACATGGACAATGATTAGTTTCGGACTTATCGACCAACAGGGGAAATGATAAGTTTCGGACTTATCGACCAGCTGGGACAACGATAAGTGTCGGACTCATCGACCAAGAGGGACAATGATATGTTTCGCACTTATCGACCAACATGGATAATGATAAGTTTCAGACTTATCGACCAACTTGGACAATGATATGTTTCAGACTTATCGACCTAGAGGAACAACGATAAGTTTCAAACTTATCAACCAACTGGGATAACGATAAGTTTCGCACAATTCGACCAACAGGAATAATGATAAATTTCGGACTTATCGACCATGAGGAACAATGATAAGTTTCAGACTTGTCGACCTAGAGGAACAATGATAATTTTCGGACTTATCGACCTACAGGGACATTGATTAGTTTCGGACTTATTGACCAAGAGGGACATTGATAAGTTACGGACTTATCGGCCAACAGGAACAATGATAAGTTTCGGACTTATCGACCAGTTGGGACAATGATAAGTTTCGGACTTATCGACCAAGAGGTTCAATGATAAGTTTCGCACATATCGACCAACAGGGATAATGATAAGTTTCGGACTTATCGACCAGTTGGGACAATGATAAGTTTCGGACTTATCGACCATGTGGGACAATGATATATTTCGCACTTATCGACCAGGAGGAACAATGATAAGTTTCGGACTTATCAACCAGGAGGAACAATAATAAGTTTAGGAACAATGATAAGATTCAGACTTATCGACCAACAGGGACAATGATAAGTTTCGGACCTATCAACCATGGAGGAACAATGATAAGTTTCAGACTTATCGACCAACTGGGACAATGATAAGTTTCGCACTTATTGACCAGCAGGACAATGATAAGTTACGGACTTATCGACCAGCAGGGACAATGATAAGTTTCGGACTAATCGACCAGCTGGGACAATGATAAGTTTCGGACTTATCGACCAGCAGAGACCATGATAAGTTTCAGACTAATCTACCAACAGGGACAATGATAAGTTTCGGACTTAACGACCAGCTGGGACAATGATAAGTTTCGGACTTAACGACCAACAGGAACAATGATAAGTTTCGGACTTATCGACCAAGAAAGACAATGATAAGTTTCGGGCTTATCGACCAACAGGGACAATGATTAGTTTCGGACTTATCGACCAACAGGAACAATGATAGGTTTCGGAATTATCGATCAACAGGGACAATGACTAGTTTCGGACTTATCGACCAACAGGGGCAATGATAAATTTCGGACTTATCGACCAGCAGGGACAACGTTAAGTTTCGGACTCATCGACCAAGAGGGACAATGATATGTTTCGCACTTATCGATCAATAGTGATAATGATAAGTTTCGGACTTATCGACCAACAGGGACAATGATTTGTTTCAGACTTATCGACCAACAGGGACAATGATAAGTTTCGCACTATTCGACCAACAGGGATAATGATAAGTTTCGGGCTTATCGACCAAGAGGAACAATGATAAGTTTCGGACTTACCGACCAGGAGGAACAATGATAATTTTTGGACTTATCGACCTGGAGGAACAATGATAATTTTCAGACTTATCGAACAATAGGGTCATTGATTAGTTTCGGACTTATCGACCAAGAGGGACATTGATAAGTTTCGGACTTATCGACCAACAGGAACAATGAAAAGTTTCGCATTAATTGACCAAGAGGAACAATGATAAGTTTCGGACTTATCAATCTGGAGGGACAATGATAAGTTCCGCACTTATCGACCAACATGGACAATGATAAGTTTCGGACTTATCGACCAACAGGAGCTGTGATAAGTTTCTGACTTATCGACCAGCAGGAACAATGATAAGTTTCGGACTTATCGGCCAACAGGGACAATGATTAGTTTCAGACATATCGACCAGCTGTGACAATGATAAGTTTCGTACTTATTAACAAAGAGGAATAATGCTAAGTTTCAGACTTATCGACCCGGAGGAACAATGATAAGTTTCGCACATATCGACCAACACGGACAATAATAAGTTTCACACTTATCGACCTAGAGGAACAACGATAAGTTTCGAACTTATCGACCAACAGGGACAATGACAAGTTTCGCACTATTCGACCAATAGGGATAATGATAAGATTCAGACATATCGACCAAGAGGAACAATGATAAGTTTCGGACTTATCGACGAGAAGGAACAATGATAATTTTCGGACTTATCGACCAACAAGGTCACTGATTAGTTTCGGACTTATCGACCAAGAGGGACAATGATAAGTTTTGGACTTATCGACCAACAGAAACAATGATAAGTTTCACACTAATTGACCAAGAGGAACAATGATAAGTTTCGGACTTATCGATCAGGAGGGACAAAGATAAGTTCCGCACTTTTCGACCAACAGGGACAATGATAAGTTTCAGACTTATCGACCAACAGGAGCAGCGATATGTTTCGAACAAATCGACCACGAGGAGCAATGATAAGTTTCAGACCTATCGACCAGCAGGGAAAATGATAAGTTTCGGACTTATCGTCCAATAGGGACAACATTAAGTTCAGACATATCGACCAGCTGGGACTATGATAAGTTCCGTACTTATCGACAATGAGGAACAATGCTAAGTTTCAGACTTATCGACCAACAGGTACAATGATAAGTTATGGACTTATCGACCAGCACGGGCATTGATATGTTTCGGACTTATCGACCAGGAGGAAGAATGATAAGTTTCGGATATATCGACCAACAGGGACAACGATAAGTTTCGCACTTATCGACCTGGAGGAACTATGATAAGTTTTGGACTTATCAACCAGGAGGAACAATGATAAGTTTCGGACCGATCGACCAACAGGGACAATGATAAGTTCAGACTTATCTATCAGGAGGAACAATGATAAGTTTCGGACTTTTCAACCAACTGGGACAATGATAAGTATCGCACTTATCGACCAAGAGGAACAATGATAAGTTTTAGACTTATCGACCAACAGGGACAATGATCAGTTTCGGACTTATCTACCAGCAGGGACAATGACAAGTTTCGGACTTATCGACCAGCAGGAACAATGATATGTTTCGGACTTATCAACCAGCTGGGACAATGATAAGTTTTGGACTTATCGACCAGGAGGAATAATGATAAGTTTTGCACTTATCGACCAACAGGGACAATGATAAGTTTCGCACTTATCGACCAAGAGGAACATTGATAAGTTTCGGACTTATCGACCAGCTAGGACAATGATAAGTTTTGGACTTATCGACCAGGAGGAACAATGATAAGTTTCGCACTTATCGACCAACAGGGACAATGATAAGTTTCGCACTTATCGACCAAGAGGAACAATGATAAGTTTCGGACTTATCGACCAACAGGGACAACGATAAGTTTCGGACTTATCGACCAAGAGGAACAATGATAAGTTTCGGACATATCGACCTGGAGGAAAAATGATATGTTTCGGACTTATCGACCAACAAGGACATTCATAAGTTTCGGACATATCGACCAAGTGGGACAATGATAAGTTTCGGACTTATCGACCAAAAGGAACATTGATTAGTTTCGCACATATCGACCAAGAGGAACAATGATAAGTTTCGGACTTATCGACCAGTAGGGACATTGATAAGTTCCGCACTAATCGACCAACAGGGACAATGATAATTTTCGGACTTATCGACCAACTGGGATAATGATAAGTTTCGGACCTATCGACCAAGAGGGTCAATGATAAGTTTCGGAATAATCGACCAGCCGGGACAAAGATAAGTTTCGGACTTATCGACCAACTGGAACAATGATAAGTTTCGGACTTATCGACCAACAGGGACAATGATAAGTTTCGGACTTATCGACCGACAAGGACAATGATAAGTTTCGGACTTATCGACCAGCTGGGACAATAATAAATTTCGGACTTATCGACCAAGTGGGACAATGATAGGTTTCGCAGTTATCGACCAACAGGGATAATGATAACTTTCGGACTTATTGACCATCTTGGACAATGATAAGTTTCGGACTTATCGACCAAGCGGGACAATGATAAGTTTCGCACTTATCGACCAGGAGGAACAATGATAAGTTTCGGACTTATCAACTAGGAGGAACATTGATATGTTTAGGAACAATGATAAGTTTCGGACTTATCGCCCAACAGGGACAATGATAAGTTTCGGACTTATCGACCAGGAGGAACAATGATAAGTTTCAAACTTATCAACCAGCTGGGACAACGGTATGTTTCGGACTTATCGACCATGAGGGACATTGATAAGTTTCGCACTTATCGACCAAGAGGGATAATGAAAAGTTTCAAACTTATCGACCAGCATGGACAATGATCTGTTTTGGACTTATCGACCTAGCAGGACAATGATAAGTTTCGCACTTATCGACCAGGCGGAATAATGATAAGTTTCGGACTTATCAACCAAGAGGTACAATGATAAGTTTAGGATTAATGAAAGTTTCGGACTTATCGACCAACAGGGACAATGATAAGTTTCGGAGTTATCAACCAGTTGAGACCACGATAAGTTTCGGACTTATCGACCAAGAGGGACAATGATATGTTTCGCACTTATCGAACAACAGGGATAATGATAAGTTTCGGACTTATCGACCAGCAGGGACAATGATAAGTTTCAGACTTATCGACCAAGTGGGACAATGATAAGTTTCGCGCTTATCAACCAAAAGGATAATGATAAGTTTCGGACTTATCGACCAATAGGGACAATGACAAGTTTCAGACTTATCGACCAGGAGGAAAAATGATAAGTTTCGCACATATCGACCATCATGGACAATGATAAGTTTCACACATATCGACTTAGAGGAACAACAATAAGTTTCGAACTTATCGAACAACAGGGATAACAATAAGTTTCGGGCTTATCGACCAAGAGGGACATTGATAAGTTTCGCACTTATTAACCAACAGGGATAATGATAAGTTTCGGACTTGTCGACCAAGAGGAACAATGATAAATTTCGGACTTATCGACCAGGAGGAACAATGATAAATTTCGGACTTATCGACGAAAATGGACAATGATTAGTTTCGGACGTATCGACCAAGAGGGACAATGATAAGTTTCGGACTTATCGACCAACAGGAACAATGAGAAGTTTCGCATTAATTGACCAAGTGGAACAATGATAAGTTTCGGATTTATCGACCAAGAGGGACAATGATAAGTTCCGCACTTATCGACCAATAGGGACAATGATAAGTTTCGGACTTATCGACCTACAGGAGCAGTGATAAGTTTCGGACTTATCGACCAAGAGGAGCAATGATAAGTTTCTGACTTATCGACCAGTAGGGACAATGATAAGTTTCGGACTTATCGACCAATAGGGACAACGATAAGTTTCGGACTTATCGATTAGCTTGGACAATGATAAGTTTCGTACTTATCGACAAAGAGGAACAATGATAAGTTTCAGACTTATTGACCAACAGGAACAATGATAAGTTTCGGACTTGTCCACCAGCAGGGACAATGATAAGTTTCGGACTAATCGACCAGTAGGAACAATGATAAGTTTTGGACATACCGACATGCAGGAATAAAGATAAGTTTCGGACTTATCGACCAACATGGACAATGATAAGTTTCGAACTTATCGACCAGCTAGGACAATGATAATTTTCGGACTAATCGACCAGCAGGAACAGTGATAAGTTTCGGACTAATCGACCAGCAGGGACAATGATAAGTTTTGGACTAATTGACCAGGTGGAACAATGATATGTTTCGCACTTATCGACCAACAGGGACAATGATAAGTTTTGCAATTATCAACCAAGTGGAACAATGATAAGTTTCGGACTTATCGACCAGCAGGGACAATGATAAGTTTTGGACAAATCGACCAGGAGGAACAATGATAAGTTTCGCATTTTTCGACCAACAAAGACAATGATAAGTTTCGCACTTATCGACCAAGAGGAACGATGATAGTTTCGGACTTATCGTCCAACAGGGACAATTATAAGTTTCGGACTTATCGACCAAGGGTAACATTGATAAGTTTCGGACTAATCGACCAGGAGGAAAAATGATAAGTTTTGGACTTATCGACCAACACGGACATTCATAAGTTTTGGACTTATCGACCAAGAGGGACAATGATAAGTTTCGGACTTATCAACCAACAGGAACAATGATAAGTTTCGCACTTATCGACCAAGAGGAACATTGATAAGTTTCAGACTTATCGACCTAGAGGGACAATGATAAGTTTCGCACTTATCGACCAACAGGGACAATGATAATTTTCGGACTTATCGACCAGGAGGAACAATGATAAGTTTCGCACTTACCAACAAGGACAATGATAAGTTTCGCACTTATCGACCAAGAGAAACAATGATAAGTTTCAGACTTATCGACCAATAGGGACAATGATAAGTTACGGACTTATCGACCAAGAGGAACAATGATAAGTTTCGGACTTATCGCCCAGGAGGAAAAGTGATAAGTTTCGGACTTATCGACCAACAGGGACATTCATAAGTTTCGGACTTATCCACCAAGAGGGACAATGATAAGTTTCAGACATATCGACCAAGAGGAACAATGATACGTTTCGCACTTACCGGGCAAGAGGAACAATCATAAGTTTCGGACATATCGACCAGGAGGGACAATGATAAGTTTTGCACTTATCGACCAACAAGGACAATGATAATTTTCGGACTTATCGACCAACAGGGATAATGATATGTTTCAGACTTATCGACCAAGAGGGTCAATGATAAGTTTCGGACTTATCGACCAACAGGGATAATGATAAGTTTCGGACTTATTGACCAACAGGAACAATGATTTGTTTCTGACTTACCGACCAACAGGGACAATGTTAAGTTTCGGACTTATCGACGAACAGGGACAATGATAAGTTTCGGACTAATCGACCAGCTGGGACAATGATAAGTTTCGGACTTATCGACTAAGAGGGACAATGATAAGTTTCACACTTATTGACCTACAGGGATAACGATAAGTTTCGGACTTATCGACCAGCAGGGACAATGATAAGTTTCGGACTTGTCGACCAACAGGGACAATGATTAGTTTCGTACTTATCGACAAATAGGAACAATGAAAAGTTTCGGACTTATCGACCAACTAGGTCAATGACAAGTTTCTGGCTAATCAACCAACAGGAACAATGATAAGTTTCGGACTTATCGACCAGGAGGAAAAATGATAAGTTTCGGACTTATCGACCAACATGGACATTCATATGTTTCGGACTTATCGACCAATGATAAGTTTCGCACATATCGATCAAGAGGAACAATGATATGTTTCGGACTTATCGACCTGGAGGGACAATGATAAGTTTCGCACTTATCGACCAACAGGGACAATGATAAGTTTCGGACTTATCGACCAACAGGGACAATGATAAGTTTCGGACTAATCGACCAAGAGGGTCAATGATAAGTTTCGGACTTATCGACCAACTGGGACAATGATAAGTTTCGGACTTATCGGCCAACAGGAACAATGATAAGTTTCGGGCTTATCGACTAACAGGGACAATGATAAGGTTCGGGCTTATCGACCAACAGGGACAACGATAAGTTTCGGACTTATCGACCAGCTGGGACATTGATTAGTTTCGGACATATCGACCAAGACGGACAATCATAAGTTTTGCACTTATCGACCAACAGGGGTAATGATAAGTTTCGGACTTATCGACCAGTAGGGACAATGATTTGTTTCGGACTTATCGACCATGTGGGACTATGATAAGTTTCGCAGTTATCGACCAGGAGGAACAATGATAAGTTTCGGACTTATCGACCAACTGGGACAATGATAAGTATCGCACTTATCGAAAAAGAGGAACAATGATAAGTTTCGGACTTATCGACCAATTGGACAATGATATGTTTCGGACTTATCGACCAGCGGGGACAATGATTAGTTTCGGACTTATCGACCTGCAGGAATAGTGATATGTTTCGGACTTATCGACCAACAGGGACAATGATAAGTTTCGGACTTATCGAACAGCAGGAAGAATGATAAGTTTCGGACTTATCGACCAGCAGGGACAATGATAAGTTTTGCACTTACCGACCAGGAGGGACAATGATAAGTTTCGCACTTATCGACCAACAGGGACAATGATAAGTTTCGCACTTATCGACCAAGAGGAACGATGATAAGTTTCGAACTTATCGACCAAAAGGGCAATGATAAGTTTTGGACTTATCGACCAGGAGGAACAAAGATAACTTTCACACTTATCGACCAACAGGGACTATGATAAGTTTCGCACTTATCGACCAAGAGGAACACTGATAAGTTTCGGACTTATCAACCAGGAGGAACAATGATAAGTTTAGGAACAATGATAAGTTTCAGACTTATCGACCAACAGGGGCAAAGATAAGTTTCAGACTTATCCACCCGGACGAACAATGATAAGTTTTGGAATTATCGATCAACAGGGACAATGATTAGTTTCGGACTTATCGACCAACAGGGACAATGATAAGTTACAGACTTATCGACCAGGAGGAACTATGATAAGTTTCGTATTATCGACCAATAGGGACAATGATTAGTTTCGGACTTATCGACCAAGAGGGACAATGATAAGTTTCACACTTAGCGACCAACAGGAACAATGATAAGTTTCACACTTATTGACCAAGAGGAACAATGATATGTTTCAGACTTATTGACCAGGAGGAACAATGATAAGTTTCGCACATATCGACCAACACTGACAATGATAAGTTTCACACTGATTGACCTAGAGGAACAATGATAAGTTTCGAACTTATCAACCAACAGGGACAATGATAATTTTCGGACTTATCGACCAGCAGGGACAATGATAAGTTTCGTACTTATCGACAAAGAGGAACAATGATAAGTTTCAGACTTATCGACCAACAGAAACAATGATAAGTTTCGGACTTGTCGACCAGCAGGGACAATGATAAGTTTCGGACTAATCGACCAGGAGGAACTATGATAAGTTTTGGACTTAACGACTTGCAAGAATAATGATAAGTTTCGGACTTATCGACCAACAGGGACAATGATAAGTTTCGAACTTATCGACCAGCTGGGACGATGATAAGTTTCAGAGTTATCGACCAGCAGGAACAATGATAAGTTTCGGACTAATCGACCAGCAGGGACAATGATAAGTTTTGGACTAATCGACCAGGAGGAACAATGATATGTTTCGCACTTATCGACCAACAGGGACAATGATTAGTTTCGCAATTATCGACCAAGTGGAACAATGATAAGTTTTGGACTTATCGACCAGCAGGGACAATGATATGTTTTGGACTTATCGACGAGGAGGAACAATGATAAGTTTCGTACTTATCGACAAACAGGGACAGTGATAAGTTTCACACTTATCGACCAAGAGGAACGATGATAAGTTTCGGACTTATCGTCCAACAGGGACAATGATAAGTTTCGGACTTATCGAACAAGAGGAACAATGATAATTTTCGGACTAATCGACCAGGAGGAAAAATGATAAGTTTCGGATTTATCGACCAACAGGGACATTCATAAGTTTCGGACTTATCGTCCAAGAGGGAAAACGATAAGTTTCGGACTTATCGACCAACAGGAACAACGATAAGTTTCGGACTTATCGACCAGCTGGGACAATGATAAGTTTCAGACTGTCGACCAAGATGGACAATGATAAGTTTTGCACTTATCGACCAACAGGGGTAATGATAAGTTTCGGACATATCGACCAGCAGGGACATTGATTTGTTTCGGACTTATCGACCATGTGGGACAATGATAAGTTTCGCAGTTATCGACCAGGAGGAACAATGATAAGTTTCGGACTTATCGACCAACTGGGAAAATGACAAGTATCGCACTTATCGAAAAAGAGGAACAATGATAAGTTTCGGACTTATCGACCAACTGGACAATGATAAGTTTCGGACTTATCGACCAGCGGGGACATTGATAAGTTTCGGTCTTATCGACCAACAGGGACAATGATAAGTTTCGGACTTATCGAACAGCAGGAAGAATGATAAGTTTCGGACTTATCGACCAGCAGGGACAATGATAAGTTTTGCACTTACCGACCAGGAGGAACAATGATAAGTTTCGCACTTATCGACCAACAGGGACAATGATAAGTTTCGCACTTATCGACCAAGAGGAACGATGATAAGTTTCAGACTTATCGACCAAAAGGGCAATGATAAGTTTTGGACTTATCGACCAGGAGGGACAATGATAAGTTTCGCACTTATCGACCAACAGGGACAATGATAAGTTTCGCACTTATCGACCAAGAGGAACACTGATAAGTTTCGAACTTATCAACCAGGAGGAACAATGATAAGTTTCAGACTTATCGACCAACAGGGACAAAGATAAGTTTCTGACTTATCAACCCGGACGGAAAATGATTAGTTTCGGAATTATCGATCAATAGGGACAATGATTTGTTTCGGACTTATCGACCAACAGGGACAATGATAAGTTTCAGACTTATCGACCAGCAGGGACAATGATAAGTTTCAGACTTATCGACGAAGAGGAACTATGATAAGTTTCGGACTAATCGACCCGGAGGAACAATGATATGTTTCGGACTTATCGACCAACAGGGACAATGATAAGTTTCGGACTTATCGACCAAGAGGGACAATGATAAGTTTCGGACTTATCGACCAACAGGAACAATGATAAGTTTCACACTTATTGACCAAGAGCAACAATGATAAGTTTCGCACATATCGACCAACACAGACAATGATAAGTTTCACACTTATTGACCTAGAGGTACAATGATAAGTTTCAAACTTATCGACCAATAGGGACAATGATAAGTTTCGGACTTATCGACCAGTAGGGACAATGATAAGTTTCGTACTTATCGACAAAGAGGAACAATGATAAGTTTCTGATTTATTGACCAACAGGAACAATGATAAGTTTCGGACTTCTCGACCAGTAGGGACAATGATAAGTTTCGGACTAATCGACCAGGAGGAACTATGATAAGTTTTGGATTTACCGACTTGCAGGAATAATGATAAGTTTCGGACTTATCGACCAACAGGGACAATGATAAGTTTCGAACTTATCGACCGGCTGGGATGATGATAAGTTTCAGACTTATCGACCAGCAGGAACAGTGATAAGTTTCGGACTAATCGACCAGCAGGGACAATGATAAGTTTTGGATTAATCGACCAGGAGGAACAACGATATGTTTCGCACTTATCGACCAACAGTGATAATGATTAGTTTCGCAATTATCAACCAAGTGGAACAATGATAAGTTTCGGACTTATCGACCAGCAGGGACTATGATATGTTTTGGACTTATCAACCAGGAGGAACAATGATAAGTTTCGGTCTAATCGACCAGGAGGAAAAATTATAAGTTTCGGACTTATCGACCAACTGGGACATTCATAAGTTTCGGACTTATCGACCAAGAGGGACAATGATAAGTTTCGGACTTATCGACCAACAGGAACAACGATATGTTTCGCACTTATCGACCAATAGGAACAATGATAAGTTTCGGACTTATCGACCAAGAGGGACAATGATAAGTTTCGCACTTATCGACTAACAGGGACAATGATAATTTTCGGGCTTATCGACCAGGAGTAACACTGATAAGTTTCGCACTTATCGACCAACAGGGACAATGATAAGTTTCAGACTTATCGACCAAAAGGAACAATGATAATTTTCGGGCTTATCGACCAACAGGAAAAATGATAAGTTTCGGACTTATCGACCAAGAGGAACAATGATAAGTTTCGGACTTATCGCCCAGGAGGAAAAGTGATAAATTTCGGACTTATCGACCAACAGGGACATTCATAAGTTTCAGACTTATCGACCAAGAGGGACAATGATAAGTTTCGGACTTATCGACCAAGAGGAACAATGATATGTTTCGCACTTATCGACCAAGAGGAACAATGATAAGTTTGATACATATCGACCAGGAGGGACAATGATAAGTTTCGCACTTATCGTCCAACAGGGACAATGATAATTTTCGGACTTATCGACCAACAGGGATAATGATATGTTTCGGACATATCGACCAAGAGGGTCAATGATAACATTCGGACTTATCGACCAACAAGGATAATGATAAGATTCGGACTTATCGACCAACAGGAACAATGATAAGTTTCGGACTTACCGACCAACAGGGACAATGTTAAGTTTCGGACTTATCGACCAACAGGGACAATGATAAGTTTCAGACTAATCGACCAGCTGGGACAATGATAAGTTTCGGAATTATCGACCAAGATGGACAATGAAAAGTTTCGCACTTATCGACCAACAGGGATAACGATAAGTTTCGGACTTATCGACCAGCAGGGACAATGATAAGTTTCAGACTTATCGACCAACCGGGACAATGATAAGTTTCGCTCTTATCGATCAGGAGGAACAATGATATTTTCGGACTTATCAACCAGGAGGTACAATGATATGTTTAGGAACAATGATAAGTTTCGGTCTTATCGACCAACAGGGACAATGATAAGTTTCGGACTTATCGACCAGGAGGAACTATGATACGTTTCAGACTTATCAACCAGCTGGGACAACGGTAAGTTTCGGACTTATCGACCATGAGGGACAATGATAGGTTTCGCACTTATCGACCAACAGGGATAATGATAAGTTTCGGACTTATCGACCAGCAGGGACAATGATTTGTTTCGGACATATCGACCAAGCGGGACAATGATAATTTTCGCACTTATCGACCAGGTGGAACACTGATAAGTTTCGGACTTATCAACCAGGTGGTACAATGATAAATTCAGGAACAACGATAATTTTCAGACTTATCGACCAACAAGGACATTGATAAGTTTCAGACTTATCAACCAGGAGGAACAATGATAAGTTTCGGACTTATCGACCAACTAGGACAATGATATGTTTCGCACTTATCGACCAAGAGGAACAATGATAAGTTTCGGACGTATCGTCCAACAGGACAATGACAAGTTTCGCACTTATCGACCTGGAGGAACAATGATAAGTTTCGGACTTATCCACCAGGAGGAAAAATGATAAGTTTCGGACTTATCGAGCAATAAAGACAATGATAAGTTTCGGCCTTTTCGACCTGGAGGAACAACGATAAGTTTCGGACTTATCGATCAACTGGGACAATGATAAGTATCACACTTATCGACCAAGAGGAACAATGATAAGTTTCGGACTTATCGACCAATAGGACAATGATAAGTTTCGGACGTATCGACCAGCGAGGACAATGATAAGTTTCGGACTTATCGACCAATAGGGACAATGATATGTTTCGGACTTACCAACCAGCAGGAATAATGATAAGTTTCAGACTTATCGACCAACTGGGACAATGATAAGTTTCGGACTTATCGACTAGCAGGGATAATGACAAGTTTCAGACTTATCGACCAACAAGGATAATGATAAGATTCGGACTTATCGACCAACAGGAACAATGATAAGTTTCGGACTTACCGACCAACAGGGACAATGTTAAGTTTCGGACTTATCGACCAACAGGGACAATGATAAGTTTCAGACTAATCGACCAGCTGGGACAATGATAAGTTTCGGAATTATCGACCAAGAGGGACAATGAAAAGTTTCGCACTTATCGACCAACAGGGATAACGATAAGTTTCGGACTTATCGACCAGCAGGGACAATGATAAGTTTCAGACTTATCGACCAACCGGGACAATGATAAGTTTCGCTC
>JAMKQA010004909.1:0-24379 GCA_024699735.1 Posidonia australis | reverse complement strand
AATTAAGTCCTGTCCTGTAATAATAGATCCTATGTGTA
Source organism: Posidonia australis (assembly GCA_024699735.1). NCBI lineage: Eukaryota > Viridiplantae > Streptophyta > Magnoliopsida > Alismatales > Posidoniaceae > Posidonia > Posidonia australis. The sequence goes on along the minus strand of JAMKQA010004909.1, from coordinate 24,341 downwards.
ATTAACATTATTTCTTATTATGATTATGGTTATGGTGTGTTGATTATAGGATCTTTTCTTGTGGCTGATCGGATGGCCCGAGTCTTGTTCGACTCTGGGAGTTCATTTTCTTTTGTCTCCATGTCAGTTGCTTCTAAGATCAGGACTAGGCCAGCTAGGTTGGCATTCCACCTAGATGTTGTCACATCATTGGGAGAACATAGTCTAGCATGGAGATATTTGAGACCGGTTGATATTCAGCTAGGGGACAGGAATTTTCATGCTAGTTTGATCCTGATGGACATGTAGGAGTATGATGTTATCCTAGGAATGGATTGGCTGGCACAGCATTCAGCTATGATAGATTGTACCAAGAGAAGAGTTCTGGCAGAGTGTCCAGGCCCAGGTTGGTGTATGGTACAAGGCACCAAACCAGTGAGCCCTGAAAAGTGATTTATGCTGTCAAGGCCTATCATCACCTGGCAAGAGGCAGTGTGGGCTATTTGGCCTATATGACAGTTTCTACTTCACCTGTGGTTGAGATTCTAGACCTATCGATGGTGAGGGGTATCCTGATGTTTTTCCAAAGGAATTGCCTAGAATGGCACCACACAGGAAAGTGGAGTTTGTGATTGATCTAGTGTCGGATTTAGGTCCTATTTCCAAGGCTCTGTATAGGATGGCACCTACTGAGTTAGGGGAGCTCCGGAATCAGCTACAGGAACTGATGGATAAGGGATTCATTCGTCCCAGTGTTTCACTTTGGAGAGCACTGGTTCTGTTTGTCAAGAAGAAGGATGGTTCACTTCGGCTTTGTATAGACTACCGGATGTTGAACCAGATCACTATGAAGAAAAAGTATCCACTACCCAGGATCGACGATTTGTTCGACCATTTGCAGGGAGCATCGGTGTTTTCCAAGATATATTTGAGATCTGGATACCATCAGTTGAGAATCAGTGAGCTAGATGTGCAGAAGACAGCCTTTCGCACTTGTTATGGACATTATGAATTTTTGGTTATGCCATTCAGGTTGATGAATGCTCCAGCCTTTGACCAGTTTGTGGTCATCTTTGTGGATGATGTTTTGGTGTATTCTCCAGAAGTTCAGACTCACCGGAGGCATTTGAGGATCGCACAGGAGATGTTGAGGCAGCATCAACTTTATGCCAAGTTTTCCAAGTGCCAGTTTTGGCTGGAAGAGGTGTCCTTCCTTGGTCACATTATTTTAGGAGAAGGCATCAAGTTAGATCCAGCCAAAGTGGAAGCTGTGAGCAGTTGGGCCAGACCGAAGACAGTAACTGAGATTAGAAGTTTTCTCGGCTTGGCGGGATATTATAGAAGATTCATCCAAGATTTCTCCAAGATTACTACACCATTGACTAGACTAACTAGGAAGGAAGTGCACTTTGCCTGGGATTGGCAGTGCAAGGAGAGCTTCAATGAGTTGAAGGCCCGTCTGGTATCGGCTCTAGTTTTGACTTTGCCCTCTAGGAGTGGCAGTTTCACGATCTACAGTGATGCCTGTTGAACTGGTTTGGGGTGTGTGCTGATGCAGCATGGTAGGGTGGTGGCGTACGTCTCACGCAAATTGAAAGATCATGAGAAGAATTATCCCATCCATGATTTAGAGATGGCAGCTGTTGTGTTCGCCTTGAAGATTTGGAGGCATTATTTATATGGCTAACAGTTTGAGGTGTACATAGATCATAAGAGTCTGAAGTACATCTTTACTCAAAAGGATTTGAACCTGAGACAGAGGTGTTGGGTGGAGTATATTAAGGATTATGATTTCAGTTTGTCCTACCACCTAAGGAAGGCAAATGTGGTTGCAGATGCTTTGAGCAGGCGCACTCATGTCATGGCTAGTCTGATGATCCATGAATGGAAATTGTTAGAGGGACTAGTGGAGTGCAAGCCATGGAGACAGTCTTAGGGACTTTCCAAAGTGGTGCTGGTTAATTTGTCTGTTCGCCCGAGGATGATCGAGGCGATTTTCACAGCTCAACAATATGATTCTTTTGTGTTAAATATCTAGAGGAAGCTAGAAGCTAGTAATGTCCCTCATTTTTTAGTTCGGGTAGACGGTGGGTTGAGGTACGATCTAAGATTATATGTTCCTCAAATAGAGGAAATCAAGAACAGTTAATTGGATAAGGCCCACCGCTCCAAATACACCATCCATCTAGGAAGCACCAAGATATATAAAGACCTGAAGAAGAACTTCTAGTGGCCTGGGATGAAGAGGGAGATTGCTGAGTATGTGGCAAAGTGTGCAACCTTCCAGATGGTGAAAATAGAGCACCAGAAGCCCGAAGGGACTTTGCAACCTCTGGACTTTCAGTTGTGGAAATGGGAAAATGTGTTGATGAACTTTGTGATGGGTTTGCCACGAACCCGAAGAAAGAATGATACAGTTTGGGTGATAGTGGATCACCTTACAAAATCACCACATTCCTTACCAATGAGAGTGAATCTTCCTTTAGCAAAAAAGGCAGAGTTGTATGTGGCTGAGATTGTAAGATTGCATGGTGTCCCAGTGTCTATTGTATCTGACAGGGACACAAGGTTTACATCGATATTCTGGGGAGCTCTGCAGGAGACTTTTGGCATGGTGCTGAATTTTAGTACGGCCTTTCACCCCCAGACGGATGGCTAGACAGAGAAGACTATCTAGACACTCGAGGACATGCTGAGGGCCTATGCCTTGGACTTTGGTGGTAGCTAGGAGGATCACTTACCTCTGATTGAGTTTGCATATAATAAGAGTTACCACGCTAGCATTGGTATGGCACCATATGAGGCATTGTATGGTAGACCCTACAGGACATCCACTTGCTGGATTGAGGTGGGTGAGAGACAGTTAGTTGGGCCCGAGATCGTACAGCAATACGAGGTCAAGGTGGATTTGATCAGGAAAAGGTTGTTGTTTGCCCATGGCCGGCAGAAGAGTTATGCTAATAGGAGGCGGAGACTTCTGGAATTCGAGGTAGGAGACTTCGTATTCCTGAAGGTGTCACCAACCAAGGGTGTGATGTGGTTCGGTAAGAGAGGCAAGTGGAGCCCAAGGTATATCGGGCCATACCAGATTACCAAGAGGGTTGGTGAGGTGGCATACAGACTAGATCTGCCTCTAGAGTTGGCAGGAGTGCACAACACCTTTCATGTGTCAATGTTGAGGAAGTGTTTGGCCGATGCGTCCTAGGTGATACTAGTGCAACCAATGGAGCTGCAGGACGACCTGTCTATGGTTGAGAATGCAGTTCAGATACTGGACAGAAAAGAGTAAGTCCTCAAGAATAAAGTGATTCCATTGGTGTTAGTTCAGTGGCAACACCATGGTACAGAGGATTGTAACCTTGGAATATTTGTAATATTTGTGTAATATGGTTATTAATGGATAATCAAGGTGTTATTGGCCCAAGTGTGTTTTTCTCTCTCTCTCGGTGGCTATGTTATATTGATTTCCCTGGTATGTGTGGCTTGCTGGCTTATTGTTACTCCCATGTGTGTGTGGAACATAGGTTGAGTTGGGTCAAAGCATGCACGATCTCCCATTTCACCCACCATAACTATAAGCTTAGCCTGGCCGTTCCTTCACATCACGCCAACTCTGAGAAAGCTGAGGCGATCGGCAGAAGCTGCAAGGCTGGCAAAGGGTGGAAGGTGATAAGAGAGGAGGTGGCCATGGCATCAAGCATGGGAGGTGGAAGAAGGAGAAAACTAGAGAAGGAAACCAGAGCTGTGAGCCGAGATAGAGAGACGACAGTGTGTGCGGTTGTGTTGGAACTTCATCAGAGGGTCAGGAGGTTGCCGTGAGGGAGGACAACTCACCAAAGGCATGCTTGGGTCACCAGAGGTCGCAATCGGATACGCGTCCTGCCCTTCTCCCTTGTTATTGTGTTTGTGTTTAAATGCCATAAATCATGATAAACGTGGAAAAATCATGGAAAAATCATGGAAATGGTGTGGTTTGGCTTAGATGCATGCTTAGGAGTAGATCTCGCAATTTTATGGATTTATTGTGGATTTTTGATTGATTGTCATGGTTGTGCGACATTGCAAGCTAAATGGGCTCTTTGTCTTTGTGATTTTATTTTGTGAGCTATGCTTAATGGATTTGATTGAAACTTGTCCCAAATGATACCTGGCTTAAAGCACTACATTTGGTGGTTTTTGTGTGGTCTATAGTTCATCAGAAATGGGACCGCCAGTGGCTCCTATTCCAACGAACGTGAGTTGGGGCAATGGAGGAAGTTCAAAAATCGCCTGGTTCGACATGTCGAAATGTTTTAGTATGCCGAAACAGGGAATTTTGACACTCCGGAAGACTTCGACATGCCAAAACAGGCCCCTATGCCATATGTTGGATTTCAAGAGATTTCGACACACCAGTGGGACATCAGGAAAGACATATCTTCGTGCTTGTGGAATAAATTGATGTTAAACTCTATTGGCTGGGACGATGGTATGCCTACATGAGGACTTTCACTGTGGTAATGCAAGAGGTTGAGGTTGGTGCCTCTCCAACTGTTTGTGGCCTGGTCGCCTTTGATCACGGTGATGCTATTGAATTGTGATTGAGATATGTGTGTGGTTTTGAGCTAGAATCTGTAGATATCTCATTTTCACATTTCCCAGAATTCAATTAGGATAGGAATCCTTGAGGCATCCTAGATTAGATGGCTAAAAATTTATAACATGTTTTCTAGGTTTCTCCATGATGTCTTTATAAACTTTTGATTTTACTTGATTCAAGGTAGTTAGCTATGGCAGAGCTAACCCGCTCGAACTAGTAGCAGGTTTAAGCCCTTTGAACGTTTTTGGTGCGAGTTATTAATTGTGGCAGAGCTGACACTCCTACCTTACTCAAATTAGTGACAAATTTGAGTGTTTTGATCTTAAAAAAGATGTTTTTATGATTTTGTGGAATTTCTGAAGTATTTCTGGACTTTCAGCATATCTCTGTGGACTAAGATAAAAGATAGGAATCAAATTGCAAAAACCTAGCTCTCCGCCTATTTGAGAGGCGATAGAACTCGATGCCATAGAAATGGGCGACGAGATTCATCACACATACACAAGCAATGAGTATCTTGGGGTTCGCTCTCCAAATATTTTGTTATCCTAGGATTAGTACAATAAATGGGATTTTTATAAGTATTATAATGTTTTTCCCATAATTATTAATATTTCTATGATTTTCCTAGCACTTAAATATGTGATATATCATATATGTCATATATCGTATATGTATATATATCATATATATTATGTATGATATATCACATATATCATATAAAATAGCAACGAATTTAGGAAAATGCTAGAAAATTCTAAAAAGTGGATGACATGAGGTTTAAAATTATATCTTTATTTTTATCAAAAACAAGATTTTGTGTTGGTTATCACATTTTTGAATGTTATAACTACATTAAATTCAAGTTGATGTTTAAAAATAAAGATAAAATCTAAAATATCCAAGTACTTACAGATTAAGACTAGGTCAAAAATATCCATGAAGTTAGTTGCCTTTTTTTTAGAAGATATAGTTTTTAAAGCATTATTTGAACTTAAAATATCTTCTAAAAATATCTTTTCATTATGAAAAATCTTAAATTTGTGACAGGATATTTTGGGATTTTAATATCTGATTTTAAAAATTGAATTTGGATTTAAAATTTAATATCTACATAAAATATCTTATTTTTATTTTTAAAATTTAATCTAAGATATTTTATTGATATCTAGACATTATCTCCTGATCCTCCTACAAGATAGGACATCAGAAAGCCTTCTATAAATAGATCCCTTAGGTCAAGAGATTGAAAGGAGGTACTTTCAAAATCCTAGGAGCCAGTTAGAACTCGAAGAAAGGGAGAGAAACCCTACGAAGTCCCCGATCCTTAACCCTCACTCTGTCACAGTCCCTCATGACATCATAGATCCTAGACATCATAACTTGTCCAAGCCAAAGCGTGTCTCTAGAGCTCCGTCAAGCCACCACTTCCTCCATCCACTCAAAAGGCACAAGGGTGAAGAGAGTATCTTTCAATTTTGTGCATTCTTATTTACATAATCCATTGCATGACATAATATAACCTATGGCATATGCATGCAGGAACAACCCTCGATTAGTATTAGATTTGTTTATTCATATTGTTTATTTCTTGTTAATACTATCTACTACACTTGGACTATTCTAAATTTATTTGCATATTGTTTATTTTGAAGAGAAGGAAGATTACAAAGCACGAAAACACCATTGGGTGACATTCTACCGTCGATCCAGTGAACTAAGGATCCACATCCATCCATCATCATCTCCCATAGGCATCTTGTCAGTCGACTCAAGCGAAGGACAAGTGGCGATCACAACTAAAGGTGTTAACGTGAGAGGACACGCCAACATCTCCATCAACCACCAAAACCACATCCACAAAATTAGACTGTGTTTTGACTTGTGGTTTTAGCCAGATTTTAGCCGAGTTAAGACTCGTGGTTTGAACCAGTTGCCAGCCAATGTGTGCTTGTGTTTTGAGTCATGTGTGGCCTTGTGGTTTTAGACTGGATCTAGTCGAGAATATGGCTTTCTCACAATGCATAAATGATTTAAAATGCATGAGATTTAAGGAAGAAAATGGTTTAGAAATGACATGATTTTGGAAAAAAGATTCCAAGTGTTTGTAAACCAGTTTTGTGTTTTTACTGAGGGTTCAGGCTATGTATTGTATTAATCAAGATTTTGAGTTTTCTTGCAATTTTATCATGGTTTTCTATGGTTGGACGTGTACTAGATGACTTGATGTCACTCACGCGTGTTTTTGTTTTGCTTTGATTTTCAGGTGCATTGTTTGGAGTGTAGTTTACCCCTGATGCGTGTGTTTTGAAGCCACTAGCCACACATAGATCTGGGTAGTTAGTCTCAGGTAGTTTTCCAGTTATTTTAATTGTTGTTATTATTGTAATTGGAAGTTGATGTTGTAGATGGGTAGTGCCTCCGAGTCAAGGGCATTACATATTCTCTCTCTCCACCTTCTGCTTTCTTCTTCCTCCTTTTTTCCATTGGTGAACAAGTTTGTACAAATGAAAACAACTGATAAAGATGTTGAAATCCTTCTAGTAGATTGAAGAGGACTGTCCTAGTAAATGGACAAAATAGAAATAGGTTATTAGATGCTTCTTCAACTTGATCTAAATAAAGATTGTATTAAGATTCAATATGGCTACAGTATTGATGAAGGCCATGTCTTAAAGGCAAGGCATTAGCAATAAGTTTCCAACCAAACAACTGGATTTTAGGGAAGAAAATACATAGAATGCCAAAAAATTTGGAAAGGAAAAGTGTGAGGGATGGGGGGATAGGTTGCAATAAAGAGACTTGTAAATCAAATTTGTGGTGCAGGGGTTGCTTGAGGATGGGAGGGAATTTAGGTGGGCTAAAATAGTATGAGCTGCTTTTCAAATTGGTGATTGCCTATGAGAAGACAATGGAGTAATGCCATCATGTCAATAGTATTTGGCGTAATAGGTTTGTTGGATTAAGGTGTTCGAGAGAGCCTTGGTAAAGGTTATTGCAAGAAGGGCTTCATTTACTAAATAGGGATCTCTGGTATTCACACCACCATCAGCCTTGGAGTAGTAGAAGTTATTCCACCTCTGTAGAATGAATGGGTGTCTCTGATCCAAACAAGAAGCATGCTTCCACCAAAAGTTTCTACAAAGTGAAGCTAATTTATGACATTGTCCTTTGGAAAGCATGGTTTATGACATGAAGTAATTTCCCAAGGGAGATAGAAAAGACTAAATTACAGATGTCCATCCTGCTGGTGATAAGAGCTTAGATTGCCATCTTTATAGTTTATGCAACGTCTTATCATAGTTGATATCAAAGGAAGTGTGAGAAGAGTGATTAGTTGCGAGAATAGTGCCCAAATAGGTGGATTATGAAGTAAAGTGTTGCACTTGAAGTTCATGTTGCCATCAGACACAAAAATACAACTATCTATAATAGAAACAACAATAATATGTGAAACAGGATCTATGTAAAAATAAAATTTTCTAAGAGTATAGAAAGATCTTACATGTATATAACGAAAAACCTTCTTGAGAAGACTATCTTCGTGCTCCACTGGAGTTAACAAACACCGATGTTTAAAGCATTATTCGACCCGCATAGTGCAACAAGTTCAAACCGAACCACTCCCAGGTATCAATGAGGAAAAGTCATGTTGCATGCACTCACAACTGATAACAAAAGTAACAATCACTGGAATGTCTTCCTTCTACAATTGACAGGCTTGGAGAAGTTTAGCCATAATTTTGTAAGTAACATTAGTTAAGGAGATGTATGTAATCACTTAGTCTAGTGGTGAAGTCTCTTTGTGGTTGTACAAGAGGTCGAAAGTTTGACTCTCACGGACATCATATATATTACAATCATATTATTGTATTATTCCCTTCTTGAGTTCGTATCTCATGAATGACGGAAAAAAAATTATGGGAATCCATTTCACTTAGTGGTAGTCTCATAACCAAGTATTAGATATGATTGTAATATACATTAAAAATCGTTTCCAAAAAAAAAAAAAACATTAGTTAAGCAGATAGGCTGGTAATGAGAATGTAATGCCGGATAATGACATTTAGGATTAAGGTGATATTTACATCAGTGATGTGATGTGGCAATTGGCTACTTGTGAAGAAATGAATGTCGCAATGATGAATGGAAGTTAGAGAGATAATCCTAGAAAGTTCGATAAAAAGTACATGGTAGCCATTTGGACTTGAAGCTTTAATTAGTAGATCCAATACGAAAGATAGTTAGCTACCTTCGCCTCCTCTAAGGTTGGCGGAGTCGAAAGCAGTAGGTTTTGTTGTTGAGTAATGTGGGTGGGAAAAAGCTAGAAGGAAGGTGTAGGGATGCAGTGGTTGTGGATTCCAAAGGATGGAGTTTGACGAGTTGGGAAGTGACATCGTAGTCATAAAGGTGGATGCGAAGGAAAAACCAAAAGTGAAGAAAGATGCAGTAGAGAGTTGGTGAAAGATACAGGGGTTGGATGATTTGGAAGGAGTTGACAGTTGGAGAAAGAAAACGTAGAAAGCAAATAGTGGAAGGAGAGGGAGGACAACTGGACAAGTTGGGAGATGTGGACGGGTAGAAGAAAATATGGCAGAGGGGAAGAGAAGCATGTAAGAACATTATAGTAATAAAAGCTAGGAGTAAACAAGTAGATTGGGAAGTATAGCAATGGAAAATTCGTTGGAGCAAGTGAAGTTGTACCACTGCAAAACATCCTAGACTTGAGTCCAAGACATTTACAGTGGCTCCATTGTTGTTACATATTGAAGATTAAGCCTTTTTAGAAACAGATGTTGAGAAATACTCAAAAAGGTTAATTTGTCATCAACAAGGAATATGTTTTTTTTTTTCCAATCATGATGCTCACGTTAACAAGTTTCTCCTTTCTTGCTCTTGTTTATCGAGGGAACCAGATTTTGCATCTGGAATTGATCTTCAAGGTGTGTGCTTGAAAGCTACGCATCAACACTTCTAATAGTCTCACGAAATAAATTCAAAAAAACGTGCGCTTGTGTGCCGGTCCAATAGTTTGGTTGATAGACTAACCTTTTTAGGAGCAACCATTGTATTGCTTTGTTGAAGCACAAAGAATTAAGATATTTACCCTCATTTGATTAATTAAAAAAATCTTGGCCAGATATATTTTGTTCATATATTACAGGCTTCTGTCTAATACATCTTGAAAGTGATTCTACCTGATGTGGCTGCCAAAACAGGATTCAAACTTCTCATCTGAATATGTTTACTGCATGCCCCACATTACATAGGAGCTTGTCATGTTTTGCTCCACATTATCGCCAATCTAGTGAACCGAGAATCCACATCCATCCATCATCATCTCCCGTAGACGTCTTGTCAGTCGACTAGAGCAAAAGACAAATGACGATCACAACAAAAGGTGTTAACATAAGTGGACACACCGACATCTCCATCAATCCCCAAAACCACATCCACAATCACGATGGCACTAGTTTAAGCTAACCCTCGTGCAATGTAAGTTTCTCCTTTCTTTTTTCCGTTCATTTCTATATCTAAGTGCAGTTTTCAGTCTAGAATCTATGCACTTACGGTTTCATGATGCCCAGACTTTTATTTAGTGGTTTTTCTTAACGTTAATCATCTTGAGTCTCACACTGCCTATTCTACCGATGCCAAGTCTCGTCACACTAAGAGGCGATGATGCATATTGACGTCTGTTACAGAGGCGACTTGAGCAAATTAGGCCTTTTTACTGTAGATCATCTGCTTTCTTTATTTGATTGTGTCATTTTTTCTTGAGATCTACAATAGTCTGTAAAAAAATCAAATTTTGAAATTCAAAAATCAAAATTTGAAATTCACAATTTGAAATTCAAAAAAAATCACATCTACTTGCATTTTTTATTTTTTAACAGTTTTTAGGATTGTTTTATGTCCATCAATAGAGTAGAAACTAATTATATTATAGTAAAGTTAAAGTTCCTTAAAGATCTTTATCTAGTTTGAACAACCAAGTCAAGTGAACCTGATCAACGCAAGTCACTCTCTCATGCCCTTTGTTTGGTTGTGATTACTAAATTACAGAACTTAAGGTATTCTATGGGCATAATTTTGACTCTATCTCTCACCCTGAGTCAATAATATACCCTAGTAGATACTTGATACTTTATTGTTCTCTATTTATTTATTGTTTTTTTGTGATTTGCTATGACCAACCCTAAGGACAGAATCCTAAGTTGTGGACCCCTCTTTAGAGAGACAAACCTGCTGTAACGCCTCACATTTTCCACAATAATTTAAAACAAGTTAAATTACAGGAAAATTAAAGCCAAACAGAAGATATTAAACTACCAAGAACCTGTGTGTGCAGCTATGAGATTCTGATCTATATGCACTATGCTAAATCTTTGCATGTCTATACCTGTAAACCCAAAAATACAAGGAAAACATATGAGTGACAAAAGACACCTAGTACACACTCTAAGAAAAGCTACGGAAAGCAAAACTATAATTTTTTTTTCATTTAAATTCTTTTTGCAAATAGTTTTCTCCAAAACCCCACAAACTAGGTCTACATTGGCCAAAAACCACAAACGGGATTGTACTAGCCCAAAACCACAAACACGGCCCTCAATGGCTAAAACCACACACAGTGAGTCGAGAAGTCCGATGTCAGGCAACCAAACTCTGACCACAAACAGTCCACCGATGAGCGACCATGGTGTTTTGCACTGCCATGGTGAAGCCACCCTATGTAGGAGCGATCACCGTCCCACGATTCTCCCTACCTAGAGAACCCTCACAAAGCCAACCCCTCCTTGGGAAGGTTGTCCTGTCTCTCAGGACGCTACCAGCTACAAGGCACGTGTCCCACATGCACTATCCACCACAGGGTATGCCTCTTCACAGCGTCCTCCACACACGGTGCTCAGGAGGGAGTGCATACCTCCACACTCGACGACATCGGAGCCTCGATGCTTACAGTGACAGCAGGAGTATCATACTTCCCCGTCATGCCACAAGACACCTCAACCGGCGAACCACAACCCTAGTCTTGAGACAATAGTCAAGGAGTCTCATACCTCCTGGACTAGACGCCCCTCAGCCTTAATTATCTCGACCCCCAACCTCGACCAGGGAGTCGCGCCCGACCACCCGAGAATGTTATCACATTCCCTAGTCCCGACAACACGGTCCCACACTGTCTCGGCCTGCACATAGGAAACTAGGAAAACCATTTTTCAAATCTTCCTACTCATCTCTTTTGAAATCATTTTCAAAACCATTTTATATCTTTGGAAAACTCTTCCAAAACCACGGCAAAACAGCACATCAAGTGTCTTAAGGGACCACCACTGACGACCGACAATTCCATCTCAAAGGGACAATACAAACCAATCCGGAAAATCCTCAAAAATCATATTTTATAAACATATTTGGACCCATCTTCGGCATGCTGAAAAACAAGTTTGGTATGTCGAAAATCCCTGGTTCGGTAGACCGATCTGGATCGGTTGATCGAATCAGGTCAACGGTCAACACTTAGGCTAAACTCGGTATACTAAAAATGGTTTGATCTTCCAAAATCCACTAATTTTGTCGATCGTCCAAAATTAGATGACCGAATTTCGACTAGAGGACCTAATCTGACAAAAAAATGGCATACCGAAATAGTCTGGTATGTCAAATTCTGCGAAAAACAAAAAAAACGACCCAAACCTTATTATTCAAAATCGCCCAAATGAGACCGACGATCGAACCTCCAAAACCAACACCAAAAATCTCACATAAAATATAAGATGTAGACCCTTGAGTCTACTCCAAAACCCAACAAACAAAACCAAAAACCATTCACCATGCATCAAGATATAAAATCGCAAAGGCATAAGGGTCAAAACGACCAAAAACTCAACCACCAGCATAAATTCCCATAAATCCACCATAAATTCTCATAAAATCATAATAAATTCTAGGAATATAAATTTACCTAGATTTCATGCAATTCTATCAATGTCTACTATTTTCATGCTTTCTAAACATGGGTTGGAGGTGCGTACCTAAGAAATGCTCCAACGATCTTCCGGCTGACTCCGGTGACACCACACGTCCACGGCCACTCCTCGACCTCAGGGACGCCACTCTAGAGCTCCGCGCACTACCACACACCGCCGCACACCTCCGCCGACTCTCGAGCACACCGAACAAAGAGGAGAACGCAGGGAGGAGAGGAACAGCGGAGGGAGAGTGAGAGGGAGACGGAAAGGAGGGGACGAGTGAAGGAAGAGAGAGCAAGTGGAGGGGGAGGAAGAGGAAGAGAAGTGGCGTGCTCGAAACGGAGGGAGAACATGCGGAGAAGGAAAGGAGGGGAGGTGCAGAGAAAGAGTCGTCAGCCACGCATATATATATGCGCCCAAGGTGATAGTTGCATGCATGCATGCACAGTGCAACCATCAGTCTCCTACACGAGCTAACAACCGTACCAAACTCTCCCACCAACCGGCCCACAACGTGGGCCCCACACAAACCCACACCAAGGCCTACAAGCATAGTGCCACAAACGTACCAAACTCTCCCACCAATCGGTCCACAATGTGGGCCCCACACAAACCCACACCCAGGCTCACAAGCACAGTGCCACAACGTGGGCCCCACACAAACCCACACACTGGCCCACAAGTGAAGAAAGATGCAGTAGAGAGTTGCTGATAGACACAGGGGTTGGAGGATTTGGGAGGACTTGACAGTTGGAGAAAGAAATCGTAGAAAGCAAATAATGGAAGAATAGGGAGGACAACCGGACAAGTTGGAGATGTGGACGGGTTGAAGAAAATATGGCAGAGGGGAAGAGAAGCATGTAAGAACATTATAGTAATAAAAGCTAGCAGTAAACAAGTAGATCGGGAAGTATAGCTATGGAAAATTCGTTGGAGCAAGTGAAGTTGTACCAATGCAAAACTTCCTAGACTTGAGTCCAAGAAATTTACAGTGGCTCCATTGTTGTTACATATTGAGGATTAAGCCTTTTTAGAAACAGATTGAGAAATACTAAAAAAGGTTTCTTTGTTATCAACAAGGAATATGTTTTTTTTTTCAATCATGATGCTCACGTTAACAAGTTTCTCCTTTCTTGCTCTTGTTTATCAAGGGAACCAGATTTCGCATCTCGAACTGATCTTCAAGGTGTGTGCTTGAAAGCTACGCATCAACACTTCTAATAGTCTCACGAAATATAATCAAGAAAACGTGCACTTGTGTGCCGGTCCAATAGTTTAATTGATAGACTAACCGTTTTAGAAGCAACCATCATATTGCTTTGTTTTTTTTTGATGACGGTAATGATTTTATTTATTTTCTTAGCTATGTGTCCACTACCAAGAATCCAAAAAATAAAGTTCCTGATATTACAATAATTTAGGATTTCAAAAGACCCTTACCCAACAAAACATGACCACTTTCAGAGAGTAGGCCACAAATAACAAGAATCAAAAAATATTACATCACTAGATCGAACAGACCACGGGATCTGATTAAGAAAATATTAATCAAGCTTAGTAGTCTACATTTGAGTAGTGGGTCGAGGAGAAAGATCAAGTGATCTATGCTTCGAGAGTTTTGCATGTTTTTCACAGAATAATGTAATACCTCTTCTTCGGTGGACCAACGAACCCCGAGATGGAGTCGTCAGAACAGAAATAGCATTCGCTAGAGACAAACCACAGTCCAAAGACTCACAAGCATAGTCAGGGACCAAAGAAAATTTCATAGTAGATAAGAAACTATAATATCATCCTCCATATCCCAATCAGAGTGTTCGGATTCAAGCAAACAATTGCCCAAACCCTAAAACAGCTTATCAGAGTAAAGTTTCACCGTAAAACTCAACATATTCCAACAAATGCCCTAAAATACCAACAAATTCCAAATCAATATGCAGAGGAAGAGGTAAGAAAGTGTTTTAGCCGAAGTTTATACCTTCTAGTCATTTACCTCGACGAGAGAATACCAACGTCGACGAGAGACCGATCCCGTCTACAAGTAGGTAAAGGATCGAACCCGTCGACGAGACTATGCTCTGACGAAGAGAAGAAGTAAAGACCAGTAGGAGGCAGAGGAGAGGAGAGTCCCAGCGAGTAGACACAGAACTACTAGCGAGGGAGGCCATCGACGACAGTAAGCTGCAAGAAGCGACCAACAAGAACAACACAGAGAAAGGATATAGACGCCCAAGACATCCAACAAGAAAGGAGAGCAGCGGATGAAGAAAGATTATCCACTACTACTACCATTCACAAGAAGCCTTGGAAGGAGGCCGCTGGCGATATGAGAGATCGATGGGAGAGGAGAGTGGGGGAGATACCCTCAACTGGATCCCACGACGAGAGCGACGACAGGAGAAGGACACGAGAGATGCCCTAACTCAAACGACACAATCCTATCCTGCCGTCACTCCCGGGAGAAGGGCATAGAAGATGCCCTAGCTTCATCAAACGAGAAGAACAGAGTTCTCGATGTTCCTTTATTTGCTCAGAAGACCACTCGGAACTAAGGGGCGTCGAAACCTGAGGCTGATAGGATTTGCCAGCGACAGGACTTGAGGTCGTCGAAAACGGGACAATAACCGACCACGGTGATCTTGTCCCTGGACGCGATGGCAGAGCCGAACTCGAAGACGGTGACCTCGGAGGGACGGCAGATCTCCTTGGCGCCGTTCATACCAAGGACTTCTCCGACGCTAGCGGTGGAGGACGAGGAGTCCTACTGTTGCTGCTTCGGGATCGGTTTCGGTGGTGTTGCCACAGTCGCTACCGGAAGAAGGGCACCCCATCGTATTGCTTTGTTGAAGCACAAAGAATCAAGATAATTACCCTCATTTGATTAATTAAAAAAAGCTTGGCCTGAGATATTTTGTTCATATATTATAGGCTTCCGTCTAATACATCTTGAAAGTGATTCTGCCTGATGTGGCTGCCAAAACATGATTCAAACTTCTCATCTGAATACGGTTACCACATGCTTCACATTACGTAGGAGCTTGCTATGTTCAGATCACTCAGTCATAAAACTTTAGTATCATTCATGGTCGCCAAGAAAAAACAGACTGAGTCGGTCAGCATTAACCCTATCAAGCCTCTTCTGTCACTTTCTTTGTCCAATTTGATGTTGTTGAGGTGTTTGTATCATCCTGTGGCATATGACTATCCAAAATTTCCATTATGTTCCCTGGAGGGCACCTGTCAGCACCACTTTTTGCCAAGGTTTGGCAAAAGCACTCAGGCCATGAGTTCGTATAAAAAGATTCAGGTCGAACTCTTAGATGTGGCCCACCAGATTTTGTATTGGAAATAACCTGCCGGACCCGTTCCTCAAATCCATCAGCACGACCCTTCTCTCTATCAATGAAAATAGGGGCAAGAGCTTTTCTGTCAGGTTGAATTGTCGTTCGAAACCTGTAGTAAAGCCGGTGGCCCATGAGATTATTTGCAAAGTTGCTAGGTCCATCATATGTCGGCATGAAAATGTCAGCCAGAAGGCAAACCATGTAATCCACAGCTGATCCCACAAGGCCACCGGTATTTTCTTCCATCTTTTCCAGTCCAGCCACAGTGTTATGGTTCTCAAGATGAGGAAAGAGCTCCCTAAATGGTTTCATAAAACGCTCTCCACCAAATAATTCGCCTGCAGCAAGATATATTCGAGTTGAATTGTCAAATCCCATAGAGCGCAAGATCAAGCCCACCTGTGTTGGGAAATGGAATGGTGTTAACATTTTCCCCAGCTAGCAGCCAAAGTGGCATACTGTACAAGTAAATGGAGAAGTACAGTAGTACTACAGAAGAAAATTATGAAAGCTGAAATCAGATATAATAGACTTAACAGTCAACTGGGGCTTTGTCATGATTATGATTTACCAAGGAAACAGTCATTTTATTTATTGTCTAACTTCTTAATTTTGTATATTTGTATTTATTGAAAATTCTCACGTGATCCAGTATCTGTGAATTTCTTCATTAAATTCTACAACGAGATGTTTCCTTCCAGTGTATATCCTTCTCACATTCTCCAAGCAAGTTTCATATTTACAGCTTCCACATTCTTTAAATTTAACAAAGGCATCTTTCAAAAGCATATTCCTGATATTCAGTTCTTGTGAGTTGTGAATTTGTGATCCCACCATCTTCGTCTACTTAACTCAAACTGGACACACAGTAAGTTGCATTGATGCTTTTCTGTAGATAACTTGGCAGACATTCTTTTATAGCTTGGAATTTGAACACACTATCCATCTCATCATCTAGATGCGGTCGTCATCTGGTCCACATCACACAAAAAACTCCATTATCTGGTTGTAGTGAACGATTGTTGCTACACTAAATTTGAACTTGATATTAGATGTTTTTAATGTAATTCTTATGAATATTATGGTTCTCTAAACTCAGAACCAACAACAAAATCATCTCCAAAAAAACACCTACCAAGAACTATCTATGCTAGGTTTGCTTGTTTAGTTTCCAAAACCTTTACTATTGTAAAAATGCATGTTATACCAGCCATTTTTACTTCTCCTTTTGGACATCTCTCAAGCTATCACCATTGAGGAATTATGAGATAGATGGGTGTGCATGAAGAGTTTAGGAGGTAGAAGAGAAGTGATTTGGAGGTTGCTACCGCATGCTCCATGGCGGACCCAATGGATAGAACGAAATCAGTGGTCAAACCCTTGCAAGGGAGTGATAGAGACAGATGGGTGTGCATGAAGAGTTTAGGAGGTAGAAGAGAAGTGATTTGGAGGTTGCTACCGCATGCTCCATGGTGGACCCAATGGATAGAACGAAATCAGTGGTCAAACCCTTGCAAGGGAGTGATGGAGACAGATGAATCTATCTCAGCTTGGTTAGCCATGCTAGTGGCATTGTGCTGTAGCTATGTGGCTCTTTTGTTTGTGTTTTTGCTTTTATGCTTTTTATTTCAACTTCTTTGTCTTGACTGCAGTTCTTGTCTCCTTGATAAAACTGTCAGTCTTTTTGTAGTTTTTTCTGGTTTTTTGAAATAAATTTTCTTTTTCTGATTGCTCAAAAAAATATATGAGTGTTATTTGATATCCAAAATCTGAAAATCCTCTTCACATCCATATCTGAATTGTCAGATTTTCAAACGAAAAAAAAAAAGGCTGATGGAATGTTGGTACTTCTCTCCAAAGAAAAATGTATGTATCCATAAAAAATATGTATTTGTATCTGTATTAATATAAAGGTTACCTTTGCTGCATACATAATATATTTAATCTTATTAAATTTTCCACATGCAACATTTAAGTTATATTTAACCTAAGACTAATATTAACCTCATACTTACCAAAGACTAATGATAAAAATTAATCTAACCCTAGTACCAAAGGGGCAAAATACCCAAGAAATAAAAAAGCATATTGTTCATGATGCACACATGCTGAGCTACTGCTACAATTGTTCTCAAGCTGTTCATGTGCTCCAGTTTGAGGGAAGTCTTCGGCTATCTTCAGATAATTTACTACATTATTTACTAGAAAAATTGTGTAGGTTTTGATCTTGTTTAAGAGTGGATCTATATTCTTACTATCTCTTTGTAAGAGTGGATCTATTAAGCCGCAGGCTTCACTCCTGGTGGTATCCTTCTGTCAATTCCTTTAAGTTTCAGCCTTAAGACCATACACCCCCTGGAACCCAGAAATTTTGATTTCTCATAAGGTGCTGGCAGAGTCCTTAAAGCAACATCCACCAATCCCTAGTCGGCACCACTTACAGTTGAGACTAGGACAATATCTGATCATCTTCAGCTATCTTCAGATAATTTACTACATTATTTATTAGAACAATTGTGTAGGTTTCGATCTTGTTTCACAATTTAGAGCTTATATACACCAACTTGAGGGGCAGTTTAACTATATCTATTAGAGTATAATTGGGATAATTAGGATAGTGTACTTGCTAATATGTTATCTAACCTAGATGGACTGTAATTCTTGTATTCTATAGAGACTAAGATCCATGCATCCTAACACGATTAGTTTACTTGTACTATTTTCTTACTCTATTTAAGAATGGATCTTTATCATAAGTATTTTATACTTCTTTATTGCTAACATCAATGATATTAATATATTATTAATTACTTGATTTTTAATTGACATGTTTATGGTTCTTAATGATAGAAATGTTGAATTGATCAAGTTGCAATTTTTCATAGAAGTTATAATAACAACTTTTAGATATTCACTTACTTTGAAAATGGAAATCAAAGTACTGCTCTTTTTATTATTTCCTTAATTGACAAGTTTTTATCTTTTTAATCCTACATTCACTTGTCATAGTTCCAAATGTCAAAATCTAGGCAACACATGTCAATTTCCATTCTCCCAAAATGATATCTCATTGAATGTCAGGGATTACCTCAAGTCAGAGCCATCTCGGCCCATGCCCACCCATATCGGTTCACCTGGCCCTATTGCAGTTTATGTCTATGTACACGGTAAAAGTTATCTATGTTTTGTGACTTCAAATGTTTCATAAACTTGTAATTTTCCCTTGCAGCTTTAGCACTTTAATCATGTTAACAACTTATTTTACAATAATTCGGATGTATATTTATGGATTTCATAAATTGATTATTGATGTTTTTCAGAATTGAAAGAACACTTAACACAAAAATAATGTTGGCTTCATTAAAAGAGTATGATAGAATCATACATGATTACATAGTGAATTCAAGTAATCCTAGTGTAGTGTTGTTTATTCTATCCTACCCTGAAGTTTGAACTTGAAATATCAAGACTGAATGAACTTTTGTAATTTACCATGTTCACCTATGTTTTTAGCGATGTTTGATATACTTCCTATTTTGGAAAGACCAAAGTGTAAGACAAAACCAACATCCAGAACCTTGTTTTACCATTGGACTATGTTATTGCCATAAATTGTTGTTCTAATTCAGAAGTACTTTGGGGGAGGAACTGAGACCTTTGAAGCATTAAACTAACATAAGGAAACTTGAAGTTATGTCATTGAAATCAACAATACAGCTCCTTACAGTATGCTAGTTGGCTTGATACCTTGACAATCTAGATCCAAATGGGTCAAGAAGCAGCAACAAACAACGATGATCAAGGATGCAGTCAAATAATGGAGAATAGAACCATTAATTGTAAGCATGATGGTTTCATATCTGACTAGTGACTGGAATTATAAATTGCCATTGAATGTTAAAGTACAGATATGAAAAATGTCATTGGAAACTAGGACACTAAGAGCAAAGTTTTTCACCTCTTCAGGAGTCAATGGACACTTTCCCATTGCCCTCCTTGTCTCATACTTGAGCTCCTTCTCTGCAAAATGTTTCTTTCGGTACTCCTTCAAAATCTTCTGTTCCATTGGGTTGAATATTTTCAGACACCTGAAATGCATTGATGTAAAAAATGCAGATACATTACAATGTGATAGTAGCGAAATAGGTCAAGCAACAATGCAAACAGTTAGCATTGAAGACAGTCGATGGTATTTTTTTTAGATGCAAGTAACCGTGAAACAAAGTTTAATGGGACAACATCGGAAAAACAATTTGGATATCAAATTTTGAAATAATTGAGATGAAAAATGGCAGATTCCAACAATCCACAAGAAATTGCTTTTCCATCTTTATGAGGTTGTTAGGATGACAAGTACCCAGCAAAGGCAAGCATATCAATCTCAAAACGGAGGTGTATTGCCATGAAGCGCCCCTTTGCTCGTAGCTTACGAACAATGGTATTACTTAATTGCATAATATGTGGCTTGAACCTGAGGGCATGATAATTAACTCGGCATCTTAGCCTCTGTAATTCAGGTTCATCAATCTCTTCAGCCAATCTATGTGCAAAAGGAGTGAGATATATAGCACCATGTTTCTTCATTTTCTTTAATGCATCTGTTGTATACCAGCTAAGGGGTGCATCTCTAGGAGGGCGGATCTGGAATGAAAAAATCAATTAAAATAAAATGTATATATTGCTAAGGTAATTACTTTAATATTTTTAGCCTCATCTCACCTGGAAAGCTTTCATCTTCTTTGTTTTGCCACGTGAATGAATTTCAGGAAGGCTTTCCACAATTTGCACATCATATCGGAGTGAATTGACAAAATGTTCAACATCATAAATGCCTGAAAATCTACTGTTTGTAAATATAATTTCCCAAATCAGTATCAGAGGTGAGAATCCATAAATTCACAACAGAATTGTGAAGGAAGAAAAGATCAATTCTGAAGAAAGCAGCTGCAAAATATGCATCTAATTTCTGTACAGCTTGCCAATGACAAAAAAATTAAACCTTTCCAAGCAAGAAAAGTACATGTTTAACATCTAGTTAACAAATTCATAGAAAATGGTGCCAAAAATGGAACTTGACTATTTCACCAGGAACAATAATAAAATGGTGTGTGAAGTACTAACAGATTCTTATTTTCAATACCCTTGGTGGAATTTTACAGCAGGTAGTACTTCTAAGAGCATTATACCAACCAATGGAAATAGAAAACAAAGATCTAGTACATTAAACAACCTAGTCTTACAAACGAGTAGAAAGTTATTTTCCCTGCCTTAAGGGAGACCTAAGTAACATTTGTAGAAAGCCTTAGGTAGCGTTTGGTACGTTGGAATAGAGACTGGAATGGACTGAAATGGAATGAGAGAATTCCATTCCAATGTTTGGTATAAAAAAATCTTTAGAATAGGCATGAGAATGAAATTCCCTTTGGAATCAAATTCCCACTGAACATAGGAATTTCATTCCTTCCCGAGAGGTTAGGAATTTGATTCCCATTCCATTGGGAATCATCCTAAAAACATCGTGTACCTTCCTTTTCGGTCGTTCCTCCTTCTCCGCAGCTATCCCTCCTCCTCCGTGGCGTGTTTCCGACATCTGTCACCCTTAATCATGGAATATGGACCGAGTTAGGCCGACCTGGCCCAAAAAAAGTAAGGGCCTGCCTGGGACTGGACCATGCCGGGCCAACCCGCAGGTTGGACCGAGCCAAACCAGGTTGAGCCTCTTTTAATAGACCATAGGCCCAACACAGCCCACAGCATGTCGATGGGCCAGCCTGGGTTGGTCCAGTCTATTAAGCCAAAATTTAAATTTTAAAATTAAAATTTGTTATTAATAAAAAAAAAATTAATACATTAAAAAAAATAAAAAATACATAGAAAATAAAAAAAATACAAAAGATGTTTTACATCATTGCGTAGTAGCATTCTTGAGGAACTTTACAAATACTTTTTTTTATTTCTGTTAAGTTTAAGGATTAGTTAAACAAGAAAATAAAATGAAGAACAGAAATAAAATAGACACGTAAATTTACGTGATTCACCCAAGAAAGAAGCTACATCCACAGGCAGAGCATATAGATTTCACTATTCTTCAGAATAATACAACTCAGACCAAGAGTACAACTCTTGTACAAATCGTAGAAATTTCTACCTAGCAGAAACTTTACTGGAACCAGATGAAACGAAAAACCCAAAACAAGAGAACAGAAGAAATCAGGATGTTCCCTGTTTTCTGCACTTTCAAACTCTGACCCTGCCTCCTCCTCATATAGCAGTGGAGGGAGAGCAGGTGCAGATGCATCCATGCGCGGAGCGGACGCATCGGAAGAGCAGACCAGTGGTTGCGTGGAGGGGATGCAGCGGTGTGCAGCAGATGCGTCGGTCGAGGAGCAGGCACGAGCGAAAAGGAGAGCTTGACGGCTCCCTGCGTCCAAGCTTCCCGCGAGCAGGCGCAGCGTTCAGGAGAAGAGGCGCGCGGTTCAGGACGGGAGGCACGAGCTGAGGCGACGGCTCCCTGCGTCGGAGCGAAGCAGGCACGATGTTCAGGGGAAGAGGCGCGCGGTTCCCTGCGTCAGATCGAAGCAGGCGCGGCATTCAGGGGAAGAGGCGTGCGGTTCCCTGCGTCAGATCGGAGCAAGCGCGACGTGCAGGAGAAGAGGCGACGGCTCCCTGCATCGGATCAGAGCAGGCGCGACGTGCAGGAGAAGAGGCGACGACTCCCTGCGTCGGATCGAAGCAGGCACGACTGGGAACAGGGCTTTTAATCTGAAATATTTTTTTTTCCTTTCAAAACATATTCAAGTCATTTCTACAAATCTCCACCTTGACTTGTATATTCGCCCTGCTGAACAGAACTGATCTAGATACAATCACAAATATAGAGCAAATTTAAGTAGTGGACAAACTTGCTCTCTGGAACAGCTTTGGTGAAAAAATCTACAGGATTATCTTCAGTAGCGATTTTAGCAAATTTTACCCTCTTTTCACCTCAGATAAAGTGATACCTTATGTCAATATATTTAGTCCTTTCATGATGAACATGATCCTTGGCTAAACAAATGGAACTAAGGTTATCACAGAAAATGTCAAGAGAATCTTGATGTAAGTCGAAATCACTAAACAAACCTTTTAGCCAGATACCTTCCTTTACAGCCTCTGTCATTGCAACATATTTAGCCTCAGTGGATGACAATGTGACTATTGGTTGAAGAGATGTCTTCCAGCTCACCACTGAATTTCCCACTGTAAACACAAAACCAGTCATAGACTTTCTAGTGTCCCTGTCTGCTCCAAAATCTGAGTCAGAATAGCCTTTGATAAGGCAATCATCACTATTTCCATATCTTAGACCCTGGTTAATGGATCCTTTAAGATACCTGAAAATTCGTTTTACAGCCTGTCAATGTTCTCGTCCTGGATTACACATAAAACGACTAACAATACTTACAGCATGTGCTATATCAGACCTAGAACATACCATGACATACATTAGACTCCCGACTGCACTAGCATATGGAGTCCTACTCATGTCTTCTGTTTCATCATCTATTTGAGGTGACATACAAGAAGACAAGTGAACACTTGGAGCAGAAGGTGTACCTGTAGGTTTGGAACTATCCATTCTGAATTTTGACAAAATTTTCTGTATGTAGTCTAGCTGAGATAAGAACAATTTCTTTTGTTCTCTATTTCTGAAAATCTATATTCCCAAAATTTTCTTGGCAGCACCTAAATTCTTCATTTCAAATTCTGAATTTAGAAGAGACTTTAGTTTCTGAATTTCGCTTTTCTACTTAGAGGCAATGAATATGTCATCTACATATAAAAGCAAGTAAACCCAAAAGCCATCGGAACACTTCCTAACATAAACACAAGAGTTGTGTTGACTTCTGTGATATTGAAGTTGTGCATGAAAGTATCAAACCTCTTATTCCACTGCCTTGGAAACTGTTTGAGTCTATATAAAGACTTCTTCAACTTACATACAAAATCTGGTTTGGAAAGATCTTGGAATCCTTCTGGTTGACACATCAAGATATCTTCCTCTAAATCTCCATGTAAAAAAGCGGTTTTGACGTCTAGTTGCTCCAACTCTAAGTCTTGTAAAGCTACAATTGCTAACAAGACTCTAATCGTTGTATGTCTCACAACAGGAGAGAATATATCAGTATAATCTACTCCTTCAACTTGATTGAAGCCCTTTGCAACTAGACGTACTTTAAATCTGATGCTACCTGCAGCTTCAGGATCAGCTTTCCTTTTAAACACCCATTTACAACCGATTATTTTTCTCTTCTCTGGTACTTTTACCAGGTTTGGGTAGATCGAAGAGATTCCATCTCTTCTTGCATTGCCATCATCCATTGTGAAGCTTCTTTGCTGTTCATGGCTTCTTGATATGATGATGGTTCTTCTGAGCCAAGTTCATCAACCACCTGTAAGGCAAAAGCTGTTAGGTTTTCAAAA
>JAMKQA010004908.1:0-30949 GCA_024699735.1 Posidonia australis | reverse complement strand
TAAGATATTTTTTTTTTTTTAGATCGAACTTTTTTTTTCTTTTCCCGGAGTCGAACTAGACGACTTAGGATCGATACAATCCAAGAATAATATGGACTTCCATCCAACTTAAGTCCCACCAAGAAGGTGCAAACAACGCAGATATCATCAACCACCAAAAACATATCGCCAAAACGCATTTTCCATTATTATTTGGTTGCTTGATCAACCACGTCTACTCGGCCACCCCCACTCGCACACGCCTTCCCCACCGCCGCAGAGCAATTTGCGTTTGTCGCTCCACCAGATGACAACTATTGACAAGACCACGTGCAAACTGCCGCTGCAACTTGCACGTGTCGGCAACCTCCATGGATCTCCTTGACCGGTCTCATGGTCGTCCAACGTGGCAGCAATGCTCCAAGCCACCTTTGCTACTTAATGTCTTGTTTGTTTGGAAGGTCCAACATTAATCAAATTCTTATTCTTTTGAGATTGAGTAATTTTTTTTTAAGGAGGTATACAGAGTGTTTCTTCTCGTGATCGATGGTTTTTTTTTCTTCTGAAAAATAATCTAAGGATATTAATGGCATTTAGAATAAAATCTTGTTTATATTAAAGCCGTGTGAAAACTAACTCAAGAGTTTTTTTTCAAGATTAAGCATGAAAGAAAAGGGATTACCATAAAATTGTTAAAAGATATATATATTGTTTAAGAATAAAAGTAATTTCAGAGAGTCATGTGAAAATTAACTTTTTTTTTTTATTTTTACCTTTTCTTCTTCTAATAAATAAGGAATTGCACATGTGGGCCGTTCTGGTATACGTTTCCAATAAGCCTCAGCTGTTGAAATGAAACGTCAGAAAACCAGCCAGTGGAGCACATCATCATCAGCTCCACGCATCACTCATTTATCGGAGAGACAAACGACAATAAACAAAATTAAATGGTCAATCATGCAACTTGACCTCATCTCTGGGTCCCTCCCGAGGTCGCCGGCCCGGGTCACACGACTGCTACGCGCGGGCCCCACAGAGGTCCACCGCCACCGCAGCTAATCTGTCCCATCTTGTGGATTCACTCCCCATCGTGAGATGGTCCAATCAATTCTGCCCTGAGCCACCGCAACTTGAGATTTATTTTAGAGTTAATTAGTCAAGGATATTTTGTACTATCACTGACCTTCATTTTCGTACTTTACGTTTCAAGACATATTGTTATTCTAAATTTCTGTCAATAATTACTTTAGTATTAACGTCGATGACAGTATATTTTATAATATTTTTTAAACGAAACTACCCATAACATCGTATTTCATGTACTTCTCCATATTTTTCTACATTTCTTCACTTGGATATCTTAAATTTTGTAGTCATTCACTTTGATATATTTGTAATTAAGAGTGTATTTTACAATAATTCAATGAAAATATTTCTAATGTTATATCACTCATTCTTCATTTCTTGTTCCTTTCTTATTATATTTTTATTGTTAGATTAAAATGACATTTAGCAAATATTGGTATTGTAATGTATCTAATATATGTATTTTTCAATTTAATTAATGAATGATTTTTGTGTATTGTTTTACTTTATTTTATTATAAATGAATAAGATAACTTTTACTGTTATTAACATTTCAAAAATCAAGTTTTGAATCTAATTCCCTATCTTAACACATAAAATGTTGAACTTTAATCCCTATCTTAAACATACGAAAATCTTAAGATAATGACTAAATTTTCTGAATTTATGTGTTAAGACATGGATTTAGATTCAAAACTTGATTTTTGATTGTTAGTGACAGTAGAAGTTATCAACTTTATTCGCAATAAAATAAAGTAATGCATCAAATTCATTCATTTTATTCATTACTTTGTAACAAAATTCATTCATTTAGTTAATTGAAAAATACATATATTGGATGCATTACAATATCAATTATTAATCCTGTTAAAAATCATTTCAATCTAATAAAAAATTTGATTAAAAATGAGGTAGAAATGGAGAAGAAGAAGAAGAAAAGAAGTAACATTAAGTATATTTTCATTTACGAATTATTGTAAAACCTACTTTCACTCATGAAAGTTCTAAAGTGGATGATTGCGAAAGTTTAAGGTACCAAATGATGAAATCAAGGGAAAAAAAGGGTGGAAAAACAAAGACTACTAAGTGATATAATGTCAGAAGCATTTTTGTCCAAAAAAATTGTAAAACACACTCTTATTAGCGAAAATATTAAAGTAATTGACGATAAAAGTTCAAGATATCAAAGTAATATATTTTAAAATATAAGATATTAAAATAAAAAAAACTAATTAACTCTTTATTAAAATAAAATATAAGATATTAAAATATAAGATATACTTTCACTCGCACTTGTGGTGTTCATGTGTTTGGAGCCTTGCCAATTTTTTAAAATTTCTGTATTATATATATATATAAGTAATAACCACGGACCATTGAACCAAACTCCACATGTCCTTGTTCTTCCCAACATTTGTTAATTAATCATGGTCCATAATAAACAAGACATTTCCTTGTTACTATTCTAGTTCATTTATGGTGTGATTAGTTTGAAGGATGTGGATTCTGTGCTTTGGAGTTACGTTAATCATTGTTGGACATCTATTATATACTATCTATTTAGTAGAGTGAAAAAGAAGATATAGGATAAAAGTAACGAAATTGTAGAATTCTTCTTTTTTATCTCAATTTTGTAAAGTGATGCTATTCTTTAGTTCTATCATGTAGAGTCCACTTATTCTAGTAATCATTTAATTTCAATTTCATTATATGGATTCATTTATTCCATTTATGTAGAATCTATTTAATTTTAATCTCATTATGTAAAATTTATCGAGTTTATTTGTAATTATATATTCATTTTGTTGATTCCAATGAGTAAGTATTTTTTGGTTTCCTATTCATGTGAGTTTCTTAAATTTATTTTTGTTTTAACTTAAAAAATTAATTATCTACCATATATTATTAGTTTAGAAGAGAGAAAGAGAATATACAGGCTTAAAAGTAAGTAGAATATTCTTTTCCCTTTTTATCATTTATTCCTTTTTTTTTAAAATAATTTAGCTAAATGCCCTTTCCAAATCTTTTTTCCCTTGGAATCTCCTTTTAGAGAATATCACGTACTTACATAATTTTGTATTTTTTTTACCTTCTTTTTTGTCTTCCTACATATCATGCGTGGTTTTTCACATGTAAATTTCTATGGCAAACGTGTCACTTCCTCCTATTTTTCTGGTTCATTTTTGGTATTGCTATTTTGAATCACATTATTGGTTTAAGTCAGAGGCTTGAAAAGGACTTTTCTTCGCCAAGAATATAGGAAGGTTCATTATTGGTTTACATTATTGATAGCCAGCTCGCTTTGGAGGAAACAAAAACCAAATTCTACAGGACTTGTTTTAAGGTAAGCAATCATCTCTATGGCTGTGCTAAATTCAGTGACTATCTAGAGAAGTTTTTAAAAAGCGTTTGCCACGCCTGCTTATATTTCATGGTTAAAAACACCAGGTAATTTGATCTTAGTTTGTAAGTATTAATTATAATACATGTTAAAAATATAATAATCTAGATAAACATATAAAAGTTGTCCTTAAATTGTATATTACACAAATGAGAGAAATTTATCAACTATTTAAGTCATCTACTTCCCAATCTGTTCACCCTTAAAAGTAGTTTAAAGACGAAGACGTTCGAAAACTTCAATCTATACACCTCCAACACTCTCAACAAGTAACAAAGCAATCACACGGCCGGGTGCAGTTGTATGTAAAGTACATTGATATAATCAACTGGACGTGTTAATAATGTTAAAATGCACTGGGCAAGAATTACAATTTCTCCAAAACACTTACATGTAGCCTAAAATAAACAAAAGGAGAGCAAAACAAGATAAAGGAACAAACGAAACGTACACTCTTCCCTTTTTTTTTTTTTTTTGTCAATTTCCAGAAGTGGTACTAGAAAACAGATGCCACTCCATTTTCCACCACAACCTCTGAACCAAATCTCGCGGTTCCGCCACCGCCTCCCACCACTACGACCACCTACCCATTCCACCGGAGACGGAAATTTCCTACCGGCATGGTCCGCTCCACCCTCCACCCCAACGCGGTCCCCAAAATCCGCCTCCGCCGCCTCCTCCGCGTGGCCTCCGTCGCCTGTGGGGTCCAGTTCGGGTGGGCGCTCCAGCTCTCCCTCCTCACCCCCTACGTCCAGGAGCTCGGGATCCCGCACGCCTTCGCCAGCCTCGTGTGGCTATGCGGCCCGCTGTCGGGGCTCGTCGTGCAGCCGCTCGTCGGCCACATGAGCGATCGGAGCACCAGCAAGTTCGGGCGAAGACGGCCGTACATAGTCGCCGGGGCCGTGTCGATCGCGGTCTCGGTGCTGCTCGTGGGGCACTCCGCGGACATCGGAGGGTTGCTTGGGGATCCGGCCACGGGCAGCCGCCCGAGGGCGATCGGGGTGTTCGTTCTGGGGTTCTGGATTCTCGACGTGGGCAACAACGTCACGCAGGGGCCGTGCCGGGCCCTCCTCGCCGACCTAACAGGTGTCACTTGACTCCTCTTTGTTTGTTGTTCATCGTTCACTTGGAGGTTTTTTCCCTTTTTTCTTCCCTACTCTTATGATGATGGTAGCGGTGAGCTGTGCTGTATTTTTGTCCATATTGCTCATTTCTTCATTTATTTTATGAACTACAAACGCTGAGTACAAAACGGGAAACACGAGTCTTTTTAATTTGTTTTTTGTCTTGAAAGTATCCAATGATATGGATGAATTTACTAAAATGCCACTACATAATAAATCATTTAATCAGGAGGGGATCTGCATTGTATTCACCTAAATGGGAAGGTATAGATTGAAATAAGTGAGTACGGTGTTGTTTCTATGGATATTTTCTTTGTTGTTATTTGAAGTGAATCGAACTCATCGTTAACTGGTAACGAACTAGTAACGCGATTCTCCAAAAGTCATCAAATCAAGGTGGTGGATGAAACCTGTATGGTCTCTTAAAATATATTTCTATAATTTATGTTCTTGTGAGTTCCAAATATTTACTTCACCATAGGCTAATGAATTACTTATGTAAGTAGGTTGTCATTTTTTACTTAAATTACAACAGTGGCTATTGGTATGTTGAATTTTGTCTAATATTAATATTAGGGCCATTCAGAGATATTTTAGTAAGAAAAAATCAAATTAATTTGTAGCGCTTGAATATTCTACTCTGAGCAACTAGTACATGGTCTGGAAACCGTTAGTAATTGTAATTGCGATTTTACCGCGTCTTGTTTGTGTAGAGGAATGATTGGGGAGTAAAGGAAGAAGTCATGACCTGGATTTTGGCTATGCTAAGTTCTGAATTGAAACCACGTTGTATCATCTCAATGGGGACGAAGTTGCTTCTTATTTTGTTTTTCTTCTTCAAGATTTGCAGCTAAACCATTTGTAAGCTTTACATGTAGTTTGAAAGAATCTTATCAACTGCACTTTATTACGAAAAGGACAACATAAAAGCAGGACAAGAACTTGACGACCACTTGCTTTTATGAACATCAAAATGAGCTATTACTGAACCTCTTATTGTATTAATTTTGAAATTATACCTTTTCTAGGGAAGGACAGCAGGAGGACTCGCATTGCAAATGCATACTACTCTCTATTTATGGCCTTGGGAAATATAATTGGTTATGCTACTGGATCCTATGGTGGTTGGTATTCTGTTCTTCCCTTCTCCATGACCAAATTTTGCAATGTCAGCTGTGCCAATCTCAAGTCTGCTTTCCTTATCGACATTGTGTTTCTCAGTGTAACTACATATATTAGTGTAACATCAGCCCAAGAAATTCCTTTAGGCTCTAGAGATGGAATAATATCTTCTGCTGAAGACGGCCAACTGTTGAGTGACGGGCAAGAGGCTTTTGTATGGGAATTACTGGGGTCCATTAGGTACCTCAATTTGCAGATATGGATCATTTTTATTGTGACAACTCTCACATGGATTGGTTGGTTCCCTTTTACCCTCTTTGATACTGATTGGATGGGCCGCGAAATCTACAAAGGAGATCCAAATGGGGGAGTTAATTATCATTCTGGTGTAAGAATGGGTGCATTTGGTCTGATGTTAAACTCTGTCGTTCTTGGGTTGACTTCTATGTTGATTGAAAGATTATGCAGGAAATGGGGAGCGGGCTTTGTATGGGGAGTCTCAAATATTTTCTTGTCCATCTGCTTTGTTTCAATGCTCATTATCTCCTTTGTAGCATATAGCGTGGATTATGGGCCTAAAGGTCTTCCTCCGAACAGCATACTTATTGCTGCACTTGTTGTTTTTACAGTTCTTGGAGCACCATTAGCAGTATGCTCATATTCTCTATTATGTAATTTCAGTTTTATAACATCTTTCCAGATATAATCTGTGTTTATACTTGTGTCTGTTTCGTGCAGATTACGTATTCTGTTCCCTACGCAATGATTTCCATTAGGTCAGAGTCTATTGGTCTTGGACAAGGTAGCTCTTTGCCCTTTATGAACTCTTAATTTTATGTTTTTCATGTTTGGTTTGCTGATGTCTACTTTGGTTGCAGGGTTGGCAATGGGTATTCTCAACATCGCTATTGTAATACCTCAGGTACAGGTTGCCCTTTCCATGTATCCCCACACAAATCAATCACTTGGATTGTTTGAGTTTTGTTATGATATTGAAAATATACAAAAATTGAATTCTTGTCATCTTCTTCATGTCAGTACGCATCCTTTTCTTGGAATCAGAATCTTTTTTTTGTTTCTCTTGGCTGTTCTTTTGCTTGTCAGTTATGATATTTTTCATGAAACATAAATTATATTATTGTATATTTAGCATGATCCAAATATTGCAATGATTTCTAGGTTGTTTATTTGCCAAACAAATGGATTAGTAGAAGAACAGCCAAGAATATCATAACAAAAAGTAGTACTTTGACCATGATTACATATGATAAGCTTTGATGGGTCAGCACTATTGATTAAATCCAAGCACTAAGAGACCGTGGACCATTTATATGTATATATACTATTACATCTTTCCTCGTATTAACAAAATAAGGTAAACCATTGTTCTAGCCATTAGATCTATATCCTAAGATCCATATTAAAACCACTAGTTTTTGTTGAGTGGTTTTGTGTGTTTTTGTTTTTCCTCCCTTTTTATGTCGTTTTTTATTTTGGTAACTACTCCATTACTTAATTTCCTTGTTTTATGGGATTTCATATAATTATCTTTAGGGCTCTTTTAAATTCGTGGGTGGCCCCACTCATTTAACTTCATGGTTTGATAGATTTTTGCTCTTTTTGTTGATTTAGTGTTTATTTAGTAACTGTCAATGTAGATATTTTTCTTTATTTATGTTCCTTATGTGGTGGATTTAGTGCGTTATGACATAACTAGTTAGTGCTTTCGATTTATATTGTTTGTCATATATGATGTTAAAGTTGCTTTTCTTTTTTCCAAAAAAGATAGGAGAAACGTTCTCAATGATCATTTTCTATCTTTCATTTCAAGTATGCCATACTAACAATGATGTAAAATAGTAATACTAATTTATACATAATAACATTGATGTCTATTTCTTCAACACTAATTTAATAGTAATACTAATAATGATGTAAAATAGTAATATTAATTTATACATAGTGATGAGTACATTTTACTTAACCAATAGTACACAACGTTCAACGTAGTACATCGGTAAATACGGATCGATTCTACAGAAAAATGTGTTTTAAAAATAAAGATTTATTATCAATTATTGAAAAAGATTTAAGAGAATTGATGTGAAAAGAAAAATCTAACACCAGGCTATTATGATGCAATCAAATCAATTAAAATAGATCTAGGGTTTCAAATCTATTTATATAGAATTGAGAATGTATAATCATATTTATTTCCTTCCTCTCTATTGATTTAAATAATTTGATTCAATGATTTTTATCCTAATAAACATAAATTATATGCTATATTTGCATTATAGAATATCAAGTTAAGGAATAAAAACATACAAACCAAATTAAATCAGATGATGTATGATAGAATCACGATTATATACACAATCTTCATTTAATTTTCCTTAAGCATAAACTAAAAAGATGATATCAATGTTAGTTTATCAAACTTTAGTTTATGCAATATACATCCAATCTACATAATCATGGTATTAAGTACAAAGAGAAAGAGAAAAAAAATATGATCACACTTCTCAATCTACATAAATTTCATTTGTATCTTAGAACTAGATATTTACCCAAACATGATAATAAACAACATCAAATAAAAGATGGAAAGAGGAAAATGCAAGACATAATTGAAAGGGAAAATGAACTTATATTAATAAAAACATAAAATTACAACTGGAACAATGTTGGAGAGTTTTCCACAACAATAGAGAAAAAATCTAAGTCTAGAAGGTAGAAGTTCCTCTTTTATATCTACATAAGGGGTCCTTCTATAAATTTATAAGGACTTGTTTATGTCGAAGATAAATCCGAATGCAAAATTTCATTTTTAATTTTGAATACAAGATACTTACAACTGAGAGTCATATCTATCAAAGATCGAGTCAAAAATATCTTGTGTTGGCACCTGAGAGGTGTCAAATTTGCATTTGACAACGTCAGTCAGTATTTACCTTAACTTTTTTCACTTGTTAGCCGATATTTTTCTTAGTATTTAGACACGTGGTAAATATATGTTTGATTTTTTGATTTAGTTTTAGAATTTTTCATGTAAAAATTTCTTGTTTCTAGCATAATTATTTTTTCTTCTTTTTTTTTTATTATAGATTCTTTCTAAGTCCTTAGGTTTCAACAAAATTTACATAAAACACATCGAGTGGCATTATTTATATATAAAATAGATAAATATAGGAATAAAATATATATGAATGAGTTAATCACATAGTAACATAGATGTCTATTTCTTCAACACTAATTTATTGATCCAACATTAATTTTGTATTTTTTTGCATTACTGTTGTAAATTAGTGTTGGTAATAAATCAACATTGCAAATTCTAAAATTGAAACTAAAATATTCATCCATGGGTCAAACTTGAATGATAGGCTGCATTGGCTAGCTCCTTTCTATACTGTGCATAATGGTAATATCAGATGTTAGAGGTTGATAAATGTCAAGTTCATCCTGAAGAACCTTAAGTGAAGTAAAGTGGTCTTGTATAACGTTGTCTGTCATCTGTAGTGAAAGATCTACTTGTATATCTCAAAAATACGAGAAATATTCTTCGTATATCCATACATTTGTTTCAAGATATCCCAGATTTTCTTTGTAGGTCTTAAAAATATTACATCATGAGTAATATTTGGTTCCATACTATTTACCATCCAAGAGACAATAGTTGAATCATCGACATACTAATCGTCATAAGTGTTGTCTTTTGCATTAGGAGGAGGTTAAGAAAAGATACTTGATCTTGCGATGCGCAACAAGAAATGTTTCAAAACTTTACGCCAACAACAAATAGTTCTTTCTATTGAGTTTTTAGGAGGTCTTAGTGAGACTTTTAATAAGAGATTCCCTTGAAGCCATGCTGATTTTGAAGAGATAAAGTTTGAATAGTGCTGTCTAGGTCCAAAGTAGTGAAAAAATATCCCAAATATATAGTAAAGGGGTCTAGGAATCTCTGGAAGGTAGTAGACCAGGTGGACAATACAAAATCAACCTTAGTACTAGTAGAAGAAAGCGTACACAATCCATTTCATGGACTACATAGTAGTAGGAGTCGCCAACTAAATTATAGGTGGTAGAGTGACCTTAATGGACTATAAGACAGACCCTACGGCTTGTTTAAGGCAGTCGAGTGGCCTAGAGAGGACGTCGGTGGCTGTGGAGACTTGCACTGGTGGAGAAAGGTCCTGACGGTCCTGGAGACCGCAGAGGAAGGGCCTGCTAGCCCAGACGATAGTGGTAGAGGAGCCTGAAGGCCCTGGCGATGGCGGAAAAGGGGCCTGACGACATTGGTAGCGTTGACAGAGAGGTTGGGAAGGCGTGGTGGTAGGAGAAAAAAGTGTTTGTAGACCCTTGCTTCGAAGAGGTTGGTTGGTGTCGGAGGAGCTGGTTGGTGTCGGAAAAGTTGCTAGAGAAGGTTGGTGGTTGAGGAAACCCTAGGGTCTTCTCTTATGCTCTGGTACCATGTGAAATGGAAGAGAAAGAAGGAGAAATCTATTATCTAGGGTTACATGTTACATATTTATAGGGTTGAAAGTAAATAGGTATCCAATTACCTTAATACAAAATAACCTATATAATCTCCTAACAATATTTAACTCTTAACAAGAAGAATGGAATAATATTCAAAATCCAAATATCATCTAGAAGTATTATAATTTAAACTTCCATAATTATTGAGATTATCAAGAAGCTTGGGAAAAGATTTTCTTCATTCAAAATAATGAGATGAAGCATTCCTGATTTATTTACTTCATGTATCAGTTTTAAAAACCAAATTCGTTCCTTTTCACTTTTTGGAAAAAAATTTGGTTTAATCAAGGAAATCTTGAATAGCTTGGCAAATCCATCCATCAGGACGAATCAAAATTTGACTTTGAATTACTTTAATTATTTGAAAAACAATTCCATGGATCATAAGATGGGAATGGGGAAAAACAATCTACTCATTTCTTAATTATTATCTCGACCAATGTTTATCAGTAAGATAGTGAGATAAATATAATTTTTCTTTCATCCTCCAAAAGAAAACCATTCCAATGGTGGTTAATAATTCCAAATCCGTAATCTCGTAATCACAAGGTTTTTCTAGCTAAATCAAGAGTTGACCAAAAAATTCCAAATCTGTTTCCCATAAGCCTCTGAGTCACAATTCAAGCCCCTGGTTTTTTTTGAAATGAAGAAAAGAGTGGCTCCTGTAAACCTTGAGTCCTTTTTAGTATCATCCTCCATGTCACGTCTTACTAATCTATTTTCTAATGGTGACGACAAAGCATTCCATAATATCGATACATAATCTCCTTAGATAGCCATTATCCTATGGAAATTATTTAAAGGGAGAAAAGACTTAAAGGCATAAACAAGAAAAGACTTAAAGGGATATTCAATATCTTATGGTGATTCTCACTATGACTAAAAGCAAAGTTAACAAGATTTAAATTAGTTTCCACTAGGGAAAAGCACAATCCCAGTAGTTAAAGGAGAGCATTGTTATATTCTACATTTTGATCTTGAATTTTCAAATTGTCTTGTATAAGACTAAACATTACATTTTCCCTCATTTAACCACAGTTTTGGAGTGGATTCCGGTCGGAGATGTCTTTAAGGATTTCTATGTTTCCATTTGGGACTAGATTCAGAGATTGCTGCTTATTAGAGTTGTTTTCTGTTTTGTTCCTTCCTTGTTTATTTCCTTCTCTTGGCTTATCTTCTTGATAAGCTTTGTTTTTGTTTAAAAAAAATCAATAAAATCCTAATTCTTCTTGAAAATAACTTTATTAAGGTTCCGACATGTACTACATCTTGACTCTTTATATAAGAGAGCCAAGTTAATGCATATTTTCATTTACTCTTTGTAAGCATGTTTCATTTGTGTTAACAGATCTGTTTGCACTTCAAATCATTAGTATTAGATCTGTTTGCACTTCAAATCATTAGTGTTAGATCTATTTGCACTTCAAATTATTAGTTGTTAGAGTAGATGGATCTTTATATGGATCTTTGTGTTATCCATTTATTTTTATGTTATTTGTTTATTTTTAGTTGTGTAAACGGGTTGGGTTGGGTCGGATTTAAGGTCTACCCTAACCCTAATCCATTATTTCTTAACAAGTAATGGGTCGGGTAAATATCCGTCTTAAAAAATTTTTAGTCGTTACCTTACTCACTACCCATTAGAATGACAGGTGATAGGTAGGATTAACGGGTGAAATGGGTAAATTTTTTTTATTGTTAAATCTAAATTTATATCATTTCATGAGTGATGGGTGGGGTTAATGGGTGATGATTAGGATTAACTGGTAAATTTTTTTTATTGTTAAATCTAAATTTATATTATTTCATGAGCTTTTCATAGACTAAATTTAACTCAAGATAGTCATTTTATTGATTCTTAATAACATCATACAAGTTGATAATATAATAATCCACACATACACCAACATAATTAGCAACAATCAACATTATACACGTATTACACCATTATAAGCAACAATCAATAATATTATAGAAATCAACAGCATACTTGAAAGCAATCAACAATAGGAAAATGTAAAAATAAGTAAATTGTAAGAAAGAACAAAAATAACAATAAACAAGTAATGACTTGAGTATTATATAATATTATATGAAAAAAAGAAGATATAGTAAAAACAAATGTACTCTTGGATTACAACTATAATAGATTATCTAAATCTCTAGGTTTACACATACACCCCAGGTTAATGGGTTATTCGTAGCATGCTACTCAAATCGTGACCTATTAAATTGATGGGTTAGTGGGTGACGGGTTAACGGATCAACGGGTATACAAAATCTTTACCTTAATTCGTTTTTAACGGGTCGGATTGGATAACGGTAACGAATTATACCTGACTCATTTACAATCCTATTTATTTTTGTGTTCTCTTATATATATAGGAGATAATCCTTAGTGTAATATAATCAATCTATTATTCCTTTTCTCTCTACATGGTTTCAAAAGCATAGACCTACTAAAAAACCCTTGACCTTAAACTCAATCGTTGCCACCCATGACCCACCCCACCGCTGCTGGTCACCCTATTAGTGGCCCATTCCATTGCCTTTTGCCACTCAATTGTCGGTTATTGCCTATACAAGACCAGCTTGTTACTGTTCCCATTGGTTGTGTACACTGACGAGATCTCCTCTTTCATTTCTCTTTGTCCTTCATTGTATAGGCACCTTTCTTATGTCACGAGAGGTCCTGTGTTGCCTGCTTACGTGTCTTTCTTCTTCTTACCTTTGTTCACCTCTGTAATGGCATCCTCCTCCACAAATCCGTTGTCGATCATATCGCAGGATGCATGGCTTTGAAATTTGCATGGTAGTACCATGAAATTCAATGGAAAGAATTATCTTCTCTAGTC
The DNA here is from genome assembly GCA_024699735.1 of Posidonia australis. Lineage (NCBI taxonomy): Eukaryota > Viridiplantae > Streptophyta > Magnoliopsida > Alismatales > Posidoniaceae > Posidonia > Posidonia australis. The sequence goes on along the minus strand of JAMKQA010004908.1, from coordinate 17,840 downwards.
AAAGTCTTTCACTGTTTTTCTTGCATTCACTGGAAGACAAAACACATTAGTCAAGATTTGCTGTCTCTAAAAGATCCCACCTACGTTGACTAGTTTGTTATAGATTGTGGTGTAATTTCATGGCTTTTCAATAACATAGAGGAGAATATTGTTCCTACTGTCATGTTCCTTACTTCGGTGAAGAAAAATTAAGATACACTGAAAGAGATATATGAACATGAGAAAAAGATCTCTCGTGTGTTTGAGATTTATGAGCAGTTTTTCTTCCTTTAGCAAGGAGACTGCTCTGTTCAAGATCTATATACATCTTTGCGTGCTCCTTATTAATAAGTTAGATATTTATCAGCCTATTGTTCTCAATACACTGGCATTGAAAGAATATTGTAAAGAGTTAATAGTTGTGAAGTTTCTCTCCATTCTACAACTTGAGATCACTTTCCAGATCCGTGGACAAGTTTTTGGAGTTGACACCATTCCATCCTTGTCTTCTATGTTTTTTTGCATTCTTCGCATCTCTACCGGGACTCTTATGTCCCTTATAGATCAGTTGGTTATGGTTAGTTACAATTGTGAATGTGGTCGTAGATGTGGCTGAGGATGTGATTCATGGAGAGGGCGTAGGAACCGTAAAGGTGATCATTGTGGGCGCACCAATAACATTTTGAGAAATATTAGGACAAGTTTGGTAAACTTAAATAGGCTCAAAATGTTGTAACTCTTATAGACAATTCCTATGGGATTGTGTACATGTTTGATTTAGTCATTGTCTTTCACGTTGAGTATGACCATTACCTACAACTTCAGGAAGGTAGACTTTGTTCACGTCTTTCCATGCAATTACATCAGGTATTGGTGCTTTTTTAGCCTCTATGGATAGTTTTTAGGTATTAGATTTTGGTACTTCCACTCATATGATAGATATTTGAGTCCTTTTGTTTCCTTTCTAGTACATCATCTACTCCTTCCATGTCTGTAACAAATGGTAGTCTTTATTTTGTACTTGGAGAAGGGGTTATGTAAGGTTCTTCTTTGAACCTTGCTAATGTTCTTTATGTACCTAACTTTTCTGTTAATAAAATCACAAAGTTGTTAAATTGATTTGTGATATTTTTCTCACATTACTGTACTTTTCAAGATCTATAGATGGGAAAGAGAATTGATTTAGGTCATAAACGTAGTGGACCGTACCTTCTTGTTTGTGTGAATATTCTCAAAGGGCTCGTCTCATTAACTTCTACTTCGGAGTCATATCTTTTGTGGTACTTTCAATTTGATCATTCTTCGTTTAGAAAGCTTTAACAAGCTTTGCCTTATATGTCTATGGAGTCCTTTGAGTGTGAGTTTTGTTATTTGGATAATCATCATCATGTTACCTACCTTAATTAGTCAAGTTCTGTACGTTATGGTCTTTTTGAGTTGATTTACTTAGATATCTAGGTCTATGTCGCGTGTCTTCTATGTCGTGTCGTAGGTATTACATTGTGTTAACTAATTATTTTTTTAGAATTCTTTGGTGTATTTGCTTAAAGATAGAGTTCATGTGCTTGTTGTTGTTTGAAAATTTTTTACTGAAATAAAAATCGAATTTTTTTACTTCTACATGATTGTTTCGAATTGATAATGTTATAGAATGTGTCTAAAATGATATTGTCAATTGTTGTGCTTTCTTAGGAATATTGCATCAAATATTTTGCCCTCACACCTCTCGACAAAGTAGCATTGCTAAAAGAAAATACAAATATATCCTTAATGTCACTTGTACTCTCATGTAACAAATAAAGGTTCCTAAATACCTCTGGATCTTCATTGCCTACTAATAGAATGCCTTCAGCTATCTTTCATGGTAGTATACCCTTTGGGAAGTTATGTAACGTTCCGAATCCGAGTACGCTATTTAAATAGCATCGACCCTTAATTATCATAATTACAATAATTAAAATAATCGGGGAAAACTCCTACCCAGAAACAGTATACGACTAGTGGCTCTGAACTCGAACACTGGTGATTAGGCTGTACTCCAGTTACACACTTGAAAATCAAGTAAGAAACAAAACACGCGTGAGTGGCCTTGAAGTCACCTGGCACGCGTCCAACCATGCAAAACTATGAGAAATCTTTAATCTCTATTAAAAAAAAAATATTTCACAATTCTCAGGAAAAACAACAAATCCCGAACTAAAAGCAATAGAAAACTCATTTTCAAAATCATGTCTTTTTTAATTATTTTTCCTTCTCAAATCTCATGTATTTTTCAAATCATTTATGTATTTGGGAAACCATATTTTTCATCCATATCTAGCTTAAAACACAAGACCTCATAAGGCTCAAAACTCAGTAACTGGTTCAAATCATCATTTTTAAATTATTTTTTAATCTAACTAGAATCTTGCTAAAACCTCAAGTTAAAACTCAAAGTCTGATTTTAACTCAATATTACATTACCATTTCATTATCACTTTTAATATTGTCATCTTGATTAGAGGCGATCAGGCACACAAGCAGTTGGTGAGGTCGCAACTCCTAACCTATTGCACTATCGCAGCGAAGCTTCCTGTGTGGGAGGACACCGTCCCGACCAATAGGTCTTTACATTTCATTTTTCAGAAGTACAGGGATACGTTTTTTCTTGACGTCTCATTGGTGATCTAGACACTTAAGTTTATATACCCAGGCTTAGCCTACACTATTAGTGATCTAGACACATAGGTTCATATCTCTAGGTTTAGCCTATACCGTTTTAAATCTCGACAATTACAGTCGTATCTGATAATTGGTTTCATTCCATATTGTCGACATTTAAACCATACGAATATGGAATAATCATAAATCTACTTTTCAAAACATACGATTTTTTCCCTTAAAATAACTTTTAAAACTCTTTTCATTTTAGGAAACATCATTCTTTTAAATCCATAAATTATATACATGAGTCTCATTCTAAAACCACATCAAAACTAATTCATTCTCATTTTTATTAGGCCTCATGCTTAAAACCATAATTCTATGCATTTCATCAATATTCAACATGATTTATTCATAAAATCACCTTAAATCATTTATTTTTATTCATAAAAATCATTACCACAAAATCGTAATTCTATTCATATGAAATACACTTAAATACATGGCAAATGATCATATTAACTACTAATTTAATCTCATAAGAAGCCAACAACAACCTTGACAAACTCAATCTTTTCTACTCTTGGAAATGAGTCAAACAACCACAAAAAATTATGAGTGTAGACACTTGAGTCTACTTCAAAATTCTTAAAACAAATCTAAAATCCATCAAGTATACATCAAGATATATATTCCCAAAGCCACTGAACTCATCTGTTGCATAGATTAGGAAATCCATTCAAAAATTTAGCATAAATCCGTCCATAAATATATGAGATAATTTTGAGATGTAGATCCTCAAGTCTACTTCAAAATCCTTCAAACAAAATTAGAATCGATCAAGTATGCAACAAGATACAAATTCATGAAGGCATGGAGCTCAGAATTTTGTCCCGAAACACAATCCTTATATTCATAAATTCATTTAATATTCAATAATTTCTAATATTCATCAATAAATTCTAGAAATCATCATACAAACATGTAATCTCATTTGTATGCATAGACTATTATTTAACATGGGTTTTGTCATCAAAATCTCAAGAAAACACTTAATAGGTTCTGCTAGATTTTTAGAATAGAGATTCTAAATCTCTGGATTCCATCCAACAATTCTATCAGAAGTCAAATCACATAAAGCACGAATTAATCATGGAGTGTAGACTTTCAAGTCTACTTCAAAACCCTTTAAACAAATCTGATTCCAATAAACATGCATCAAGTTCTAAATTTGCAAAGGTAACATGTTCAGAATTTTACCCTAAAACGTAGTCCATGCATTTCATTCCAAAATTCAACAAAATCCACATTAAATTGTTGAATCTTCTCACCTACATGTAGTCCATTCAATCCCTTATACATCCCTTATTTTTTTATGATTTTTGCATGCATTTTCATATTTTTAATCCCTTTTCCAAATTAAGAAACACAGAGAAGAGGAGGATTAAATGCGTACCTGTTAGAACTTTGACAAGCTTCGACGATCTACACGTGTCCTTCGACCTCCAACGAGCTTTGGTGCTACTCCTGGCCCTCTAACATAGCAACCCACAACTCTTTCAGCCTCAACCTGCAGATTCACAGCGTTCTCTCTCTCTCTCAGGCACTCCTTTTTCCCATGCTCCCTCTTTAATACGCCATCTCCTCCTCTCATCTCCTCTGCCCTCTCTGCCATTGAGGTCTTCTGTTGGCCGCTAGCCTGCCATAGAGGAGATGGGACGATTGCAGCTCTCATAAAGGGAAGTCATGGATGGAGAAGAAGAGATGCTCGTGAGGAGAAAAGAAGAGAGGAAACGAAAGAGAAAGAAAAAGAAGGAAAGAAAGGGAAGGCACTTGAAATGGAGAGGGGTCTTATGTTTCTTGACTAGATTCTAAGTTGATCTTATGTGGTCCTTTAAGTACACGTAGAAGCACAGATGACCAGAAAGCTACAACAAATTATTAGAAATTGTCTTTATTATCCATTAACAATTATTTACTCAATTATTACAAATATACATAGTTTTACAATATTTGGATAATCGGATCTAATGTTACATCCTAAGGATGGACTGGTTGGCATAACATGTAGTTATGATCGATTGTGTCAAGAGAAAAGTTCTACCAAAGTATCCAGGCCAAGGTTGGTGTATTGTGCAAGGTGATTTCAACTATGAGGGTCTATTACTATTTGGCAAGGGGTTGTGTGGACTATTTGGCTTATGTGACAATATTCTCTTTAACTGTATTTGGTGTAACGGATCTTCCAATTGTTAGCGAGTACCTAGATGTCTTCCTAGAGGAACTGTTAAGGATGCCACCACATCGAGATGTGGAGCTTGTGATCGATCTAGTGTCGGAATTAGGATCTATCTCGAAGATTCTATACAAGATGGCATTTGCTGCTGAGTTGAGAGAGTTCCGAAGTCAACTGCAAGAATTGATGGATACAGGATTCATTCATCTCAATGTTTTACCTTGGGGAGTATTGGTATTATTTGTCAAGAAGAAAGACGATTTACTTCGACTGTGCATTGACTACCGAATGTTGAAACTGATCATTGTCAAGAATAAGTATTCATTGTCTAGGTTTGATGTCTGTTTGATCCGTTGCAGGAAACTTAAGCGTTTTTCAAGATAGATTTGAGGTATGGTTATCATCAATTTAGGATCTGGGAAACAGATATGCATAAGATAGCTTTCCGAACTCAGTATGGCTATTATGAGTTCTTAATTATGTTATTTGGGTTGACTAATGCATCGGTAGCTTTTATGGACTTGAGAAACAGAATGTTCAAACTTTACCTAGATCAATTTATGATGATCTTTACGGATGATGTTATGGTATATTTTCCGGACGTGTAGACCCACTAGAGGCATTTGAGGATTGTATTGAAGACTTTGAGGCAACATCAGCTTTATGTTAAGTTCTCTAAGTACGAATTTTGATTGAAGGAGGTGTCTTTCCTTGGTCACATCATATCAGGGGAAGATATCAAAGTAGATCTAACAAGGTGGAGCCAGTTTACAGTTAGACTAGGTCGAAAATCGTGACAGAGATTAAGAGTTTTCTCGGTTTGGCAGAATATTATCGGAGATTCATGCAGGACTTCTCCAAGATTACTGCACCTTTGATCAGACTAACTAAGAAGGAAGTGCACTTTGTTTAGGATTGACAGTACGAGAATAGCTTTATTGAGTTGAAGACTCGTCTGGTTTCAACCTCAGTTCTGATATTACCATCTAGGAGTGGTGCTTTCATAGTCTACAACGACTCTTGTGGGACCGATTTGGGCTGTGTTTTTATGTAGCATGGTAGAGTGGTAGCGTATGTCTCGCGTTAGCTCAAGGATCATGAGAAGAATTATCCTACCCACGATCTGGAGATGGTGGTTGTTGTGTTTGCCACTAAAATTTAGTGGCACTATCTTTATGGTGAACAATTTGAGGTGTTTATAGATTATAAAAGTTTGAAGTACATCTTCAGGTAGAAGGATAAGGATCTGAACCTGAGGCAAAGACGTTAGGTGGAGTACATCAATGACTAACTTCAGCCTGTCATACCACCTAGGGAAAGCAAATGTGGTTGTTGATGCTCTGAGCAAACACACTCATGTTATGACCAGTTTGATGATCTGTGAATGGAAATTATTAGAAGGATATTAATGGAGTGTAGGCTTCGAAGACAGTCTCAGGGAGCTGTTAGGATTTTAGTGGCTACTTTGTCTGTTCGTCCGAGGATGATTGAGACCATTGTTGCTGTTCAGCAGATGGAATCCTTTGTGTCAGAGATATAGAGGAAGTTGGAAGTTGGAGATGCACCTCATTTCTCAGTTAAAATAGATAGTGGTTGAGGTACAACTTGAGGTTGTATGTGACTCGAGTGGAGGAAATCAAGAACAGTTTGATGATACCCATCGCTCTAGATACACTATCCATCTAGGAAACATTAAGATGTAAGAGGATCTGAAAAGGAATTTTTGGTGGTCTGAAACGAAGAGAGAAATTGCTGAGTATGTGGTTAAGTATACAACTTGCCAGATGGTGAAGATTGAGCATCAGAAGTCCGGAGGGACTTTACAATCTCTGGACATCCTAGTGTGGAAATAGGAGTATATATCGATAGATTTTGTTACTAAATTGTCCAGGATCAGAAGTAAGAATGATACAATCTGGGTAATCATGGATCGTTTGACGAATTCGGCATATTTCCTGCCTATGAGGGTAAATCTCCCTTTGACTCGATTGACGGAGTTGTATATATCACAGATTGTTCGGTTGCACGGTGTTCCGGTGTCTATTATGTCTGACAGAGACACGAGATTTACGTTGAGATTTTAATGAGCGTTGTAGAAATTTTTTGATACAGTGTTGCACTACAATATAGTCTTTCATTCCTAGACAGATGGTCAGACTAAGAGGTCCATTTAGACACTAAAGGACATGCTGAGGACCTTTGCCTTGAACTTTGGTGGTAGTTAGGAAGATCATTTATCTTTGATTGAATTTGCATATAATAATGGTTATCACGTTAGTATTAAAGAGGCCCTATATGAGGCATTGTATGTGAGGATTTATCGAATACCCACTTGCTGGAGTGAGGTGGGTGTGAGACAGTTAGTGGGTCTTGAGATTGTACAGTAGTACGAGGGTAAGGTGGACTTGATCAGAAAGAGACTACTGCTTGCGTAGAGTCAGTAGAAAAGCTATGCATATAGAAGGAGAAGGTCTTTGGAATTCGAAATGGGAGACTTTGTTTTTCTAAATGTGTCATCAACCAAGGAGTAGCGTGGTTCAGGAAGTGAGGTAAGCTGAATCCCCGTTATATCAGGCCGTATTAGATTATCAAGAGGGTTGGTGAGGTGTCTTACAGGTTGGATCTGCCTCCACAGTTTCTTAGTGTACATAGTGTCTTCGATGTGTCCATGCTGAGGAGGTGCTTGACTGACGCATCTCAGGTGATACCAGTGCAGTTAGAGGAATTGTAGGAGGAACTATCCGGGGTAGAGGACGTAATACGGATTCTAGACAGAAAAGAGCAAGTCTTTGGGAACAAGGTCATTTCATTGGTGCTGATTTAATGGCAGCATAATAGCATGGAGGAGGTTACCTGGGAGTGTGAGGTGAACATCCAGATGAGATACCCTTATTTATTTTATTAGAGGTGAATTTCGAGGATGAAATTCCTTTTAAGAAGGAATTTGTAATAATTGAGTAAATGATTTGTTAATGGATAATCACGATATTTTCTGGTGGTTTGTTGTAGTTTTCTGGTCATTTGTGCTTTTGTTTGTACTTAGGAGACCACGTGGGATCCACTTGGAATCCCATCAAGAAGCACAAGACTTCTCCTCACTTTAAGTGTTTTGCTTTTTTTTTTCTTCTTTTTCTTTTTCTTTCTTTTCCTTTGTTCTTTACTCCACTTACGAGCTTCTCTTCTTCTCCACCCATGACCTCCCTTCATGAGAGTTGCAGCCGTCCCATCTCCTCCATGGCAGGCTGGTGGCTGTCGGAAGACCCGAGTGGCAGAAAGGGCGGAGGAGATAAGAGGAGGAGATGGCATCTTGGAGAGGGAGCAAGGGGAAGAGGAGTGCTTGAGAGAGAGAGAGGGTTGTGAGTTTGTGGGTTGAGACTGGAGGAGCTGTGGGCTGCTGCGTTAGAGGGCCAGGAGCAACGTTGGAGCTCGTTAGAGGCCTGAGGATGCACGTAGATCGTCGAAGCTTGTCGGAGTTCCAACAGGTACGCGTTCAGTCCTCCTCTTCTCTGTTTTCTATATTGGGAAAGGGATTAAAAATATGAAAATGCATGCAAAATTCATGAAAAAAAAAGGAATGTGTAGGAGATTGAATGGACTACATGTGGGTGAGAAGATCCAACAATTTAATGTGGATTTTGTTGGGTTTTGGAATGAAATGCATGGGTTGCGTTTTAAGGCAGAATTCTGAGCATGTTACCTTTGTAAATTTATAACTTGATGCATGTTTATTGGAATCCAGATTTGTTTAGAGGATTTTGAAGTAGACTGGAGTCTATATCCCATGATTAATTCGTGATTTATGTGGTTTGATTTCTGGTGGAATTGTTGGGTAGAATTCAGGAATTCAAAACCTTTGTTTTGAAATTTTACCAGAACACATTAAGCGTTTTCTTGAGATTTTGATGATAAAATTCATGTTAAATAATTGTCTATGCATGAAAATGAGATTATATGTTTGTATGGTGATTTCTGGAATTTAATGATGAATATTGAGAATTATTGAGTATTAAATGGATTTATGAATGTAAGGGTTGTGTTTTAGGATAGAATTTTGAGCTTCATGCCTTCATGAATGTGTATCTTGTTCCATACTTAATGGATTCTATAGTTTTATTTGAGAGGTTTTGAAGTAGACTTGATGATCTATACTTTATAATTATCTCATGATTTTTGTGGACGGATTTGTGGTAGATTTTTTAATGGATTTCTTGGTCTGTGCAACAGGACTGATTTCTGAGTTTAATGACTTTGTAAATTTATATCTTGATGTAGACTTGATGGATTTTAGATTTATTTGTGGAGTTTTGAAGCAGACTCAACTGTCTACACTTTATAAATTTCTTATAATTTTTTTTGTGATTGTTTAACTCATTGTCAAAAGGAGAGAAGGTCGAGTTGGTCTAAGTTGCTATTGGCTTTCAATGAAATTAAATTAGTGGTTAATATGATCATTTGTCATGTATTTAAGTGTATTTCACATGAATGGGCTTATGATTTTGTAGTAATGATTTCCATGAATAAAAATGAATGATTTAAGGTGATTTTTATGAATAAATCATGTTTAATATTGATGAAATGCATAGAATTGTGATTTTAGACATGAGACTCAATAAAAATAAGAATGAATGAGTTTTAATGTGGTTTTAGGATATGAGATCCATGCATATGAATTACGGATTTAAAGGAATGATGCTTCTTGAAATGAAAAGGGTTTTAAAAGTGATTTTGAGGGAAAAATTCGCATGTTTTGAAAAGTAGATTTATGATTGTTTCAGAACCACGTGGTTTGTGTGTCGACAATATGGAATGAAACTAATTATCAAACATGATCGTGATTGTTGAAATTTGAGACGGTGTAGATTGGGTCTAGGAATATGAACCTGGGTGTTCGGGTTACCGACGATGTAGGTTGGGCCTGAGTATATGAACTTAGGTGTCCGGTTCACCTATGGGACGTCAGGAAAAGACGTATCCTCGTGCTTTCGAAAAATAAATTGTTAAGGCCTGTTGGCCGGGACGGTGTCCTACACAGGGAACTTCATCACGACGGTGCAGTAGATTAAGGATTGCGACATCATTGACTGCTTGTGTGCCTAATCGTCTCTGATCAAGGTGACGATATTAAAAGTGATTATGAAATATGAATGTAATATTGAGTTAGAATTAGACTTTGAGTTTTGACTTGAGGTTTTAGTTAAATTCTAGTTAGATAAAAAAATGATTTAAAAATGATGATTTGATCCACTTACTAGTCAATGCTTGTCTGAGTTTTGAGCCTTGTGAGGCCTTATGTTTTAGGTTGAATCTGGATAAAAAATATGGTTTCCTGATTGCATAAATGCATTAGATTTAGGAAGAAAAAAATGATTGAAAAAGGCATGATTTTGGAAATGAGTTTTCTGTTGCTTTTAGTTTGGGATTTGTGGTTTTTTTTAAGAATCGTGAAATGAATTTAAAAAAATAAATAAAGATTAGAGCTTTCTCGTGGTTTTCCATGGTTGGACGCGTACTAGGTGACTTAGAGATCTCTCAAGCGTGTTTTGTTTCTTACTTGGTTTTCAAGTGTGTAGCTAGAGTGCAGTGTGATCACCGGTGTTTGAGTTCAGAGTCACTAGCCACACACTGTTTCTAGGTAGGTGTTTTCCCAATTACTTTAATTATTGTAATTATGATAATTAGGGGTTGATGTTATTTAGGTATCGTATCCAGATTCGTGGCGTTACAGAGTGTTATATGTTTTGATTTTTTTTTGCTTACCTTCTAGAGTTTTTGGGTGTGTTTGTTTTATACAGGTTTTTTCTCGTGGCCTAGATAAACTATCCCTTCGTTCTATTAAGTGTGTTTTTGTGGGTACTTTAGAACTTAGAAGGGATATTGGTGGTATGGTTCGATTGCTAAGTGATATTTTACTTCTGTAGATGTCACTTTCTTTTGAGTTTACGTCTTATTTTGTCTCTACTTTTCCATCGGATCTCCAAGTTACAGTTCTTCCTATTTCTGTTGAGAGTTCTGTTGTTGAAGGTACTTTTGGTACTTTCATAGCTTATACTCGTCTTTTGCAGGTATACACTTATTGGCCTATGAAACGACCACTGGTTTAGATTCAAGCCAATGCAACTCCTACGCCAATACATTGAGGTCCTTTAGATCTTGGTTTTCTTATTGCTCTCTGTAAAGGTACACGATCTGTTATTGCTCATCGTATTTTACATTTTATTTCATACGATTGTTTTCACCTTGTATTTTGTCAGTTGTCTTGTCTATTTACTCTGAGTCTATTCTGAGAAATTACATAGAGGTTATGACAGTATCACATTGGAAAGTTGCTTTGGATGATTAGATGCAAACATTACCATCACAGAACACTTGGGAGCTTGTTCCTCCTTGAGCTGATACTATAGTTGCTGGATGTCAATGGGTCTATATCATCAAATACAAACCAGGTGGATCACTTGATAGGTACGCAGAACGTTTAGTTGCAAAAGAATTTACATAGACTTTTGGTGTCAATTATGTTGAATTCTTTCTCGTATGATAAGATTGAACTCAATCTGAGTCTTATTGTCTATTACTATTATTCATGCATAAGAATTATATGAGCTGGAAGTCAAAAATGCATTTCTATAGGGTGATATGGCAGAATAGGTACTCATAAAGCAACTTTTAAGATATATTGCTCAAAGGGAGAATAAGGTCTGTCACCTTTAGAAAGTTGTCTATGGCTTAAAATAAAAGTCACAAAGCGTGGTTTGAAAATTTTAGTAGGATTTTCATGGAACTTTGATTTTGGCATTGTGTAATAGATTACTCAGTATTTATTAAGGCAACAATGGTTGTGTGTTGCTTGTAGTATATATTGATAACATTTTTCTGATAGGTAATGATATAGATGGAATTGTTGAGATTAAAGAATATTTAGGAGACACTTTATCACCAAATATTTAGGAGACACTTTTGTGATAAGATAGGGGTCTTCTTTGGGATAGAATTTGCTAGTAATAGAGATAAAGTTGTTCTATTTCAAAGGAAGTGTGTCCTTGATCTAGGAGTCCAAACTTCTAGGCTACAAGTAATTAATCAGAGTCAAGATTTTTTGGGAATGTACTTTTGAACTATTGGTGGATGTGGAATGGTACAAACGAATTATTGGGAAACTTATTTATTTGACCGTTACACATCTAGACTTTCCTACATTATTGGATTGTTGAGTCAGTTAATACATGAACCAAGACTAAGTTCATTGGAATAGGGTTTTATGCGTGTTGACTTATTGAAAGGGTGCACAGGGTAAATGTGTAATATCTGTACCTAGGTTATTCAGAGTAAATGTAATTAATTCTTGTAATTTGGATAATTAGCTATATTTTGTAACTTGTGTTGGACTTTTACTGATTAATTGGTTTTATCCTTGGTAATTTCTTTACTGTGTGGTATTTTGAACTGGTGCATGCCACGTGTGCTCGTGTAGGACCGAGTGGGGCTGGATTGAGAATTGAGTTAACTTAGCAAAGTGCTACACAACCTTCACCGTCGTTCACTATGCATCGTTACTCTCGTTGCAGCTTTGTGTCATACCTCATCAATTCGTCGAGATCCTCAGGACTTGTCGGCAACGCACGACGACAAAAAGGGGCGACTGCTATAAGAGGGGAGGAGGAGATGGCATTGGAAAGTGACAGACTGAAAGGAAGAAGAAAATTAGGGCGAAACCAGAGAGAGAGAGAAGGAGAAGCATGTTTCGTTGGTAGAAGAGGATTGCCGGAGGACCTAAAGAGCCCAGAGGAAGCCACCAAAGAGAGAGGACTGTCGGAAATCGACTCTATATATGTTTCCTCTTACTTCTCCCATTTCTTTCTAATAAGCTTTAAATCCTTGAATAATGCCATGATCTAGTAAGAAATGTATGAGAATGAGTAGATTAGGATTGGATCGTGGATGTATGATGATCTTGTGACTTTTCATGATTTTATAAGCATTTATGTTGAGTTTTGAGCTACATGCTATAGTAATGGAAAATGGGTTCCATGTTGTGTGATTTTTATATCTTGGGATATATGCAATAGATTTTGATGAAATTTGTCCCAAAGGAAAGTAGATTCAGCATTGACCTCCTTGGGCGCCCGCCTGCGGCCTTCACCTGCTCTCCTTCGTGCAAGCTCGCTTCTCTTCACGTGCCTGCCTACATCCCCCTTCTCGCAGGCCCACTCTAACAGGTTGACCTCCTTCGTGTCTCCCACTTCTCCCACCCCGATGGTCCTCTACGTTCCTCCCTCCTCCGACGTCCGTGCACGTCCCCTCCTGTCGTTGGCCTTCAGCCTCACTCCGCCTCATATATGCACCCATGGGCTCTCCTTCGCGCTCGCCTTGCTGCTTCAGCCACTCCTCTGTGCACACCTCGCCGCCACATCAGCAGCCTCCCCTTCACGCCCGTCGTCCTCCTCCGGTCGCGGTCTTCCTTTGACGACGTGAGGAGGGAAGGGAAAGGGGGAGAAGAAGAACGGGAGAGAGAAAAGGGGAAAGGAAGAGAAAATAAAAATCTAGTTTGTTTATCTCTTAAGTTTTATTCATTTTTTTTGATTAAAATAAAGGAAAATACATATAACTTGCATGAAATTACTTCATTTATTCATTTACTTCTAAGACCTTAATTTGGTTTTAGTAGACTGTTTGTTTCATCTTCATTTTATTATGCCATGTTAATCTCGATTTAATTACTATATTGTTGGACATAGTTGATTATTACATTATTTAATAAATATAGAAATTTGGTATTTGATTAAAAAAAGTAGTTCTTATCATTGATTAATCATAATTATTATTTTTGATACGGTTTTACCAATTAAAAAAAACTTGTTGCATGATTACTTTTGCATTTAGTAGATTAACTCTGTTTTAATTATCGTTTTATTTGATATTGATATTTATTAAAATAAATAAATAAATAAAATAAAAACTTGTTATTATTTTTGTGATTATTGTATGTTTATTAGATCTCTTGCTCATATTAATAAATAGGTTGCATGCTTTATTAAAAGGTTATTGTTTTGAATTGAAAATATTACATGATTTATTTGTTGATTAAAATTACATGTTATAAAAAGGATTAGAAATTTGCATAATTTCTGGAATTAGATATTAATTGGAAATGTATTTATGTTATATTAAAATTACTTATTGGAAATTTCTGTTTATTAGTTGGAAGTTGTGATAGAATTTATTCGTGGAATTAAGTTCTTATCAGAAATTATTTAGAACTTTATTGTATATTGTTTATTGACAGATAGTAAGATTTTAAATTTGGGAAATTATATTTCATTGTAGATTTGAAGTATGGCTACCAAACTGATTACCATCGAGTTGGCGAAAGTAGAGAAATCGAATGGTGTCAACTATGAATTGTGACACAGAAAAATTAGTTATACACTTGTACATGACAATTTAGAACATGTTATTGAATCTAATCTTCTGGAAATAAATACTGACGTTTTTGAAGTAGAAGTTAAAAAATTAGAAAAATGGAAAATAGATGATTCGAAAGTTAACTGTCTTATGTTCATGTTTATGGAGGATAGTTTAATATAGTATTTTGAAACATGCGATATTGCATACACTTTGTGGAATGCCTTGAAGGAGAAATATGATAAAATAACTGAAATAAACACACAATTTTATCTTTCAGAAATATCACTTTAGCAAATTACTTGAGGAACAAAATGTAGTAGAGCATGTTAATAATATAATTGTCATAGCAAAGGATTTAGCTACTGTAGGAATTCTTATACCCGAAAAACTGCAGATAGTAACCATATTAAATAGTTTGCCACATAGTTTTGATATAGTCACCATATCTTTAAGGTCAAATCCATTTCAGCTCACTGGATTACCAGTTAGGTTGGAAATTGAACAAGAAATTATGGTTAGTCGGATGCATCATGAAACCAATCTAGAAGAAGCAAATGCTACTTTTCAGAAGTCAAGGATTGACAAGAATAATAAAAGAAAGAATGGACAAAATAGAAATCAATACAGGTAAAATGAAGCACATGAAAAGAAAGTACAAGGTTTTTGTCATGCTTGTAGTCAATATGGTCACTTCAGGGTAATTTGTCCATATAAAGACGGAAATAAAGGCAAGACCTTGAAATAAAATTCAAAGAATAAATTTTTTTTGTTGACGAGGTGGAGTGTAATAATGTTGTAGTTCCTAGTTCCAATGATTAGTGGATGGATTCAGGTGCCACTCGGCACATCTCTAAAACCAAGAAGGGATTGAAATTCTTTAAAGAATTCAATCATGGGGAATAATGCATCTATATGGGAAATAACGTCTATTTAGATGTGGAAGGTATTGACACTTATCGTTTGGATCTAGGAGACAGTAGTGTGGTATTGAAGGACGTCCTATATGCACCTGACATGAGGCAGAAACTTATCTTCGTAGGCGCTCTAATAAAGAATAGCCCGAAAGTGTGTTTTTACAATAAACGTGTGTTCATTGGGAAAGATAGAAAAGTTTTGCTATGAGAACATATGTACCATGATTTGTTTAGAATTGTTGTAACTAACAATGAAATAAATGAAATTGATGTGGCTTCTGATTATTCCTTGTGTTATTTATCTGAATGTGAATTGTGGCATTTGAGATTGATATATGTTAATAAATCTAAAATGAAACAATTGATAAAAATGAACATGTTGTCTGAAGTTAAAAATGTGGAATTAAAAAAATGTCAACACTGCTTAGTTAGAAAAATGACTAAGAAAACTTTTGGAAAAGGATATAGATCAAATAAATTATTGTGCTTAATTCATTCTGATGCGTGTGGTTCATTTAGTGTTAAAATATATAATCACAAGGAATGTTTTGTGACTTTTATAGATGATTTTTTTAGATATGCTTATGTGAATTTACTATCTCATAAAAGTAAGGTATTAACATGTAAAAAATATAAGCTGGAAGTAGAAAAACAATTTGGAAGAAACATTAAGGTGTTAGGTCAGATAAAGGTGGGGAATATAATTCTAAGGAATTTGAATTGTTTTGTGAAATACATGGAATTAAAAGGCATATTACAATATCTTATATACCACAACATAATGGTGTGGCGGAAAGAAAAAACAGAACTTTGATGAATTCTGTTAGATGTATGCTTTCACATGCAAGTCTCTTTAAATTTTTTGGAGAGAAGCTTTGATTACAGTAAATCATGTATTGAATAGAATACTCTCAAAGTCTGTTCTTAACACACCTTATGAGTTGTGGACCGGAACAAAGTCAAATTTATATTATTTAAGGAAATGGGGATCTATAGTTCATGTACTTATTCCTAGACAATTTAGAGATAAGTTGGATTCTAAAATACTAAAATGTAAATTTAAAGACTATTGTTAAAATTCATTTGGTTATAAATTTTACCATAAAGAAAAGAGGATTATTGAATATAAAGATGTTACTTTTTTAGAAAACCTAGATAATGAAGGAAAGGAAAGTGAAAAAGCGGAACCTTTAGTGATAATAGGTGATGATTGTTTCAATAATCTTTCGGAATATGATCCGATAAATGAAGAGGAACAGAATGTGGAATATATAAATGAACCTATGGAAATTGTAAGTGAAAATCAAATTGAGTCTATAAATGAAAATGATGAAACCATAAAATAGGAACAGAGAACTAGAAGAACCATCAATACTTATTAGCAACAAGAGAATGAAATATCAGCTACATGGATGCATGATTATCATTTGTATTCGTGTGAGTTTTCATGTTTATTAGTAGATATAGAGAAAAATCACATGGAACCCATGACCATAAAAACAAATGTAGGTTCGTGTCAGCGAAATATCGTCAACACGTATTGGAAGACGGAATTAGGAAAATGATATGCTTAGGTATGTCATGACGTGTTTGATTTCAGTGGAGGTGTCGACGCGTATCGTAGTGACGGTGGCTGTCGGTGGATATTTGGTGTTTTCTACACGTAATCACTTCGACACGGACGACACACCTTCGCCGCAAGTCAACAAGGACGACACGTGTGATCTTCTGGCCTTTGCTTTAGCCACAACACACAGAGAACTCGTGATCTACTCCACCTCGACACTTGTGATCTGCCCCACCTCTTGCTCGGCCTTCAAAATCTGTAGCTGAAGTTCCGACTTCATATACACCTTCTCCCCTTTCCTCTTCTCCAGCTTGTGCTGGCCTGTTGGATCATGTATATCGGCATCCTCCCCTGTCGATGGTTTTCCTTGCCACTAGATTGCTCCGTCGACCCTTCGTCTTCTTATCAGGCCTCTGCTCCGCAACCCACCGTCTCTAGTCCTTTCTCCTACTCCGTCGAGGCGTCGTCTCGTCGATCTGCAGTCCCTACTCCACCGATCATCGATCGCCACTCACCAGCCCTTTCTCCTGCTTCGTCGATGCACGGGTCTCCAGCCCTAGGTTCCCCTGCCTCTTAAGTCTTAATACATGATGTTATGTTATATATGTTATTATGACTTATGTTAGGTTATTATGTTATGTTATATAATTTATTAAGTTATTATGTAATTATGACTTATGTTATGTTATTAAGTTATGAGTTATTATGTCTTAATACAGTATGAGTTATTAAGTTATTATATAACTTAATTCATTATATTAAGTTATTAGTTATTATATGTTATTAATAATAGTTATTAACTTATGTTATATTATGTTATAAAAATGTTATGTTATGTTATTAATAATTCATGTGTAAAATTTTGTTTGTTATTTTATAAGTTATAACTCATGTGATTATATGCAGAGTTGTGTTTGTTATTTTAAATTTTCTTTTGTATTTTTTCAGTAGTTACTCCTCAAGTTTAAAAAATAATGTTTATTTCAATTTTATAAAATCAATAATGTTTTTATGTTTATTTAAGGATTTTTAATGTTTATTTTGTAATTAGTTAAAAATAAAGAATTAACTTAATACAATTTCCATTCATCACGATAGA